>JACWBX010001904.1:0-46890 GCA_014622435.1 Polypedilum pembai | reverse complement strand
AAAAAATTTGGAACGCGCTCCATCAAATTTGTTTACATGTTTTCAGAAATTTTTCACTTGAAATTATTTTTCGTAAATTAACACTTTTATCAACAATTGATCACAATATAAAGTAAATTGTGCACGCCTACATAATGTAACAATTCATTTAAAAGAAACCCGAAGTCTCTAGCTATTGCAGTTTTCGAGATCTCAGCCACCCAGCCAGCCAGCCAGCCGAACATCCAGCCGAACATCCAGCCAGCCAGCCAGCCGAACAGCCAGCCAAAGTGAATATAATAGCGTATTTTTTTCCAAAAATGCGCTAAAAAATTAGTCGCTGGATGCTATCTTCATGTATATACACTTACTTTTAGGATAAATGATGAAATTCGTTATGTCACGCGATGAAAATTTTTCTCTTTTTTTCATCTTCTGCTATTGACAATTTAAAGGCACAATGATGATAGAGGACACAAAAAGAAGGATAAAGTACCTTGGTTGCAAAAGAAAAAAAATTTATGTTCCATTAAAAATGTCCAAAAAAAAAAGCAAGGAAAAATTAAGTCAAAATCTATTTGAATAATTAAGTTTCGTTCTTTCATCTTAAAATATTCAAGATATTTGTAGACAACCGTTAGAAAATTTTAAATTTTATTTTCGTTCAGAGTTGTAAAAGTAGAATCTACTTTGTAGCTTTTGGCTACTGTAGCCTACTTTCCAAAAAGTAGCCAATGGCTACAGTGGCCAATTGGCTGCAGTAGATTTTGGTTACTGGCTACGGACCAGTAGATTACCAACTCTGTTTTCGTTCAAAATTTTACCGATACAAAATATTTTTAAACTCACAATCAAAATTCAAAAATCTTCTAGAAACTTAATTTTTCATTCAATATATAAACTTCTACAAGAAACAGCAACAAAAATTGTAAGACATCAATGCTAAATAAGTAGCCATTTAAGGACTTTTTTTGGAGAATACATAAAGAAAAAATTTTAAATGAAGGATTTTAAGGGACGAAAGCAAAAAAATATAAAAATCGTTGGAGGAAGAGAGAAAGAAAGAAGTCCATTTGGAAAATTAAAAATTGCAACATGTAAAAAAATTTGTCGTCTGTGCTTGCTCAATTTCTTAATTGACATAAATTGTAGAAAAAAAAGTTTTGCTACAGACTAGAACCAAAAAAAGGTTTTCAATGAATGATGAAACGATGTGCGATCATTTTACCGAGAAGCTTTTTGATAATGCTTCAGTAACTTCAAAAAACCATAAATAAATGAAAAATTGCATGTAAAATGATCGATAATAACAAATGAGAAGATTTTTTTTCTATCATGAACCTTTTTTCTGCACAAACAACAATTCAGGATCAGTTGATTGGAAAATATTTTCGCTGACCCTTTTTAGAAGAAAAAAGAAAAGTATTTTTCATTTTTATAACATATACTTGTTTAAACATACTCAGGTATTGAAACTTTTTTATTATTTGCTAAATGCTTTGTTAAAAAACTTTTTAGAAAAATAACTGTAATTTTGAATTTAAAAAGTTAATTGCCGTTAGATCGGAAATTAGAACAAAAATCATTTACTTTTTGTAAACGTTAGTTGTATGAAAAAAATTCTATCCGAGATAAAAAATATACAAATTTCAGGATATGAATATGAATTCAGGAAAATATTTGCTAAAATGAAACTTATCGATTTTATATTTTTAATAATAAAAAAAATTAAAGAGAGAGAAAAAATCCAAAATATCATCCAACTTTTTTTTTTTGGCAAAATACTCGCCCTTTTCTGATCCGTTACGTTCCTTTTTCATCCCTAGAAAAAAGTATAAATATAAAAATATTTTTTGGTGTATCTCAAAAAAAAAGAGACTACAGTGAATGCCTACAAAATTGCTCGTTTCTTTTTTACTACACATACTATTTTCTGTGCTGTTCTTAAAAACACATCAAGCACTTTTTTGTTGAATTTATTTATACATTCTTTTTTGTCGTTGTTTATCATAATGTAAAATATGTGAAAAAAAGGATAAAAGCGAGTAAGCCAAGGAAGAAAGTCATCACTGTAAAACGTTTTTTATACATTTTTTTTCGAGAATTTTTTATGCTTTTTGGAGAATTATAAAAATAAAAAAAGCGTATAACAAAAAAATTTTATCACGAAAATAACAGATGAAAAATTAAAGAGGGTGGCATGGTGGCTGGAAGATTTTTTTTGTCGGTATATTGTATATGTTCATTTTCTCTCTCACTCACTCCGGGATGGAAAAAGAATTTTTTCAGAATTTTTTTTTTATTTTTTCATCATGTTGAATTTTTCAGGGGAATATAAAAAACATGGAAAATGTGAATTATGAATCATTTTTTATGTCTTTATATTTTTATACAATTTTTTTCTCTCTCTTCTGTGCCAACATGAAAAATGCCTCGTTGTTTTATCAGTTGATATTTTTTGTTCCTTTTTTTTCTCTTCAACTACTGCCATCGAGTACATACTTATATTTACTGAATTATATGAAATGAGCATGGTCCTTGAAGAGTAAGTATGGAAATGATGAAAATGGTTAATCTTTTATCTATGAAAATTGTTGAAATTTTTTGTAATATTTAATAATTTGGTTTTTGTTTTAAAATGAAAAGAAGAAAAAGAAATATTTTAATTTATATCAAGTTGGTTCAATTTTTTCTTTTAAAATTCTTTTTCAAAGGAAAATAACAACTTATCTCTTGTGAATTTGATATAATTAGATTCGCAAGCTCAAAACAAAAATATAAAAATAAAAAGATTTAAAGTATTTATGGATTTTAAAAGTAAAGATTTTTAATTTTTTGACAAAAATCAACTTGGAATTAAATCATTTAAATTTTAAGTCTATTTGATTTTCCTAGAAAAGAAAAGAGTCACTTATAGTGGCGCTCTAGATTTGATAACTGACATGTAACTTTGACTTAATATTTTCGCTTAAATCTTCTCAATAAAATGATATCACATTTACAGCATTAGAATTAATGATTAAACATATTTAAATAAAAAAATTAGTGTCATCGCTTGGCTGACTAATGATAAAAATTTATTCTAGCAAATTGAATTTTTTGGCATAAAATAAGATCTAATCAGAGTTGTTTCCGGCAAGCTCACTGGTTTTCGCTAGTTCAATAAATATCTCAAAATTGAAAAACTCTTTTGCTACTAATTATATAAAGCTCCACAAGTTAAATAAAAGAAAATAGAAATTTTGAGTTTTAGTTGCGGATGAGTTAGTCTTTGCCAAATTTTTCAAAAAAATTGGCGAGATTAAAATTGAAAAAAATCATCAGTCGACCCAATAACAAATTTTCAAATCATCTTTACCTTATTCGTGAAGCTTCATAGTATCAATAAAAAAAAGAGTTTTTCAATTTACGAAACTTCAATTTTAAAATATTTATCAAGATGACCAAAAACGCTGAAAACTACGAATTTTGCCGGTAACAGTTCTGAATTTAACAGAGTCCGAAATTGTTTGACATTTTAGTTGCAAATAACTCAATTTAACTTATTTTTATTCGATTAAATATTTCAATCAAAAATCAACTAAAATTAAGTCAAATAATATTTTATTTTTAGTCAATTAAATTTTGGTTGATTTTTGGTTGAAAATTTTAGTCAACCAAAACATTCATCCAACAAGAACATCCTCTTTCACATCATTTTCATTTTTATTTTAATTTTAAACTAGAGCATGCAAGCAAGAGAGAAAAAGACTTAAAAAAGAAAAATTCATTGTCGGAAAGTTTCTTTTGAAGCATTGTCCACGTCAGATCAAAGATGTGTCAAGAAATTCATATTTTTAATGATGTATGTACTCAAAAGGCGGAAGAAAGTGTTAAAGGATTCTTCATCTTCTTGCGACAGTTTACATTTTTTTAGAAAAAGAAAAGCATATAGAATGAAACTACCATGATGATGATAGAAAAGCAGAGAGAAAAGAGAAAGAAAATCTCGAACAAAGGAGCAAAAAATCTTTGTAAAGAAATTGAAAATGTTCTTTGATGTTCTACTGAAAAGTGCTGATGGATATTTTTCATACGTTTTTAAAAAAGAGAGAAGGAAAAAATTATTATACAGTCCATTATCATTTTTTTTTCTTTTTGCTTTTATATAATAAGGAAAAGAGGGAGAAAATCAGTAGGAAAAAAACTCAACAGAAAATAAAATAAGGAAGAAGGAGACTAACCATGACATTTTATAAATTTTTTCCTAATTTTATTAAATGCTTTTAAAAAATTTTTTTGGGTCATTCTTCATAAAAAAATGCAGCAAAAAGTTGACAGAAGCGCATTTTTTTAAAACTTAAAAAAAAAAAGATTTCAAGCTGCTGTAAATTTAAAGAAAATTATTTCAACATTAGTGCTTGGAACAAAAAAAAATCAGGCAACACAGATCCTCACTGCATAAAAGCATATTTCTCATTTTTTCTCGCTTCTTTTTTAATCCCGTCCCATGGAATATATCTGAGTATCCTTACCTCATCCTTCTTTTTCTCTGTCCTCATACTACGAGCCCTTTTTCATTTTTTTTTCTCTTTTTTATACATCAAACTCACACCCCTATTTGCCACATTTTTTTTCCTTTTTTCTCCTACTCTTCTCCTTTTTCATAATAGAAAAAAATTATCATCTTCAACTCCCCACACTCATTTTCTCTCTTTTTTTGTGCCATTTTTCAAAATGTGTATTTTTTGAAATTTATTCTTTTCTTTTTTCGCTTCGATGTTTCTGCTGTCGTTATATGTACAATCTTATTCTCCTTTTGCTACTACTACTGCTGCTGCTGCTATATATTCCTCACTCATCATTCAGTCAGGATGAGGAGAAGGAAAAATGAAGAAAATAAAAAATAATATATAAAAAGAGTATCTCCCGCAGGCAGGCATGAGGATGAGATTTTTTTCTCGGATTTTTTCCTTTTCTGCTTTCGTTGACGTCCTTTTTCAACTTGAAAAACATTTTTTTTTGTGTGCAAAAAAGCAAGAGCGAAAAAAAGAAAATTCGTGCCTGAAGAAAGGAAAAGATGTTGAGAATTGACCGACCTGACTTTCCACTCTGTTCTTATCGTTTTTTTTTTCCTTCTTTTTCTGTTCTTGCAACACCATCACCATTCACTCACTCTACTGAGAAACCCCTTCACTCTTTTTTAAAAAAGGATGAAAATAGAAAAAAATTTAAAGCAAAAAAATGTTTTCCTTTACATGAATTTTTTTTATAACTAACAGAACAACCCTCTTATTCTTTTTGAAATGTTCTTTACCTTTTAAATAAAATAAGAAAAATTTAAAATAAGGCTAGGTAAACACAACTTAAAATTTAAGTTCCATATCAATTAACAAATTCAGTTGGACACTATAAGCGATTCTCTATTTTGCTAAGTAAATCAAGTTGACTTTAAATTTAGATGAATATTTTCAGCTTGACTTTCAATTTAAAATGTTTGAAATTCATAAATAGTTTTAAGATTTCTATTTTATATTAACATCTTTGCTTTGAGCTGTTGAATCAAACTGTATCAAATGTTCATGAGCAAAATGGTTAACTTTCTTCAAAATTTAATTATCTAAAAATTGAAGGTTAACTTGATTTAAATTAAATTTCCATTGCATCATATAAGTGTCCACCCTTTGCGTAGAACAAAAAATTTAAAATTTTTGTTAATCACGTAAGGCTTAAAAATTTAACATTCTTATTCAATAATGATCAATGATCTTTTACTTTAACAATTTTGATGAACACTTATAATAATTTAATTAAAAAATTAGAAAGCTCTTGTTTTATATACAATACACTTTTTGAGGACTTTGATTTTTTTTCTATCGCTGCTGCTTCTTTTTTTAATTAAAATTTTGCTCTACGTTTTTTTATTTGCAAAGAAGAGCGACGAAAGAAGAAAAAACAATTTTTCCGTTCTTTTTCATTTTTTTGTGATATTAAATGAGTTCATGGGAAATGCCAGGACAAAAAAAGAAAGCAAGCAAAAGCATCCTCGCGAAAGCTATGCTTGGCTGACTGGCTTTTTATATTTTGTAGACATTTTAGAAGTGTGAGGCACTTAATTAAGGGAGAAAATATTCTTTGCCTTCTATCTTTATAATAGCGAATGGACATTCGCAGAATTACTTTAGTTAAAAAATGAATGAAGAATTATTAAGAACAGAAGCACATTTAAAACATAGCTGAGAAAAAAATTTAATTTTTAATAACTAGTATATTTATTAAAATCCTGTATGGAATTTTTTTTACTTTTTTCACATTATTCATTATTCAATGAACTCACTTTGTATAACCTAAAGTAATTTATTTAATTGCAGCTACCGCTTTCTTTGCAGCATCATCTAAGTCTTCTGCAGTTTGGATATTTAATCCAGATTCTTTTAAAAGCTTCTTTGCTGCCTCAACATTATTTCCTTCTAATCTCACAATTAAAGGCACACTCAAGTTGATTGATTTTGATGCTTTTATAATTCCATTAGCAATTGTTGCACAATTTACAATTCCACCAAAAACATTGACGAGAATTGCCTTTACATTCTTGTCACTTGTGATGATATGAAAAGCTTTCAAAACTTGCTCTTCATTTGCTCCACCACCGACGTCCAAGAAATTAGCAGGCTCTCCACCATGCAATTTGATAATGTCCATTGTGCCCATTGCAAGTCCTGCTCCATTTACCATACAACCGATATTGCCACCTTCCATTGATATGTAGTTTAAGTTATATTTACTTGCTTCGACTTCTTTTGGATCACTTTCTGTTGTGTCGTCCATATCAAAAATTGACTTTTGTCTAAATTGAGCATTGTCATCGAAATTCAATTTGGCATCAACTGATATAACTCGACCATCATCAGTTTCCGCTAGTGGATTAATTTCAATTTGTGTTGCATCGACTTTAGTAAAGAGTTCATAAAGTTTCTTTATCTCATGAGCTGCTTTCTCTTTCAAATTGCCTTTAAATTGAAGAAATTCTGCTAATTCTAAAGCAGTCTCATTTGATAAGCCTTTCAGCACATCAACAGCTACCGTTTTCACTCGATCTGGTGTTTCTTCTGCAACTTTCTCAATATCAATTCCTCCATCGGGCGAACAGATTATAACTGGACCATTATGCTCACGGTCAAGAATGATACAGAAATATGTTTCTCTTATGATATTAACAGAGTCAGCAACCATCACTTTTTTAACTGGAATACCTTCTTTCGGCGTCTGTTTTGTTATCAATTTATGACCAAGCATTTTGTTAACAAGCTCAAATACTTCATTTTTGTCTTTAGTTAAGTGCACTCCACCTTTGAATCCATTATCGAAATGTCCTTTTCCACGACCACCAGCTAAAATTTGTGCCTTCACTACATACTCTTTTACGTCTGAAAATCAAATCAAATTAATTTGTTGGCTTTACAAATAAAAAAAATTAATTTAATACTCACTAAAATCAGATAGTGTATTTTTATCATTGCTTGATTCAAGCACTCTAAACTTTTGTATAGCAACACCGGCATCATCGAGCAATTTTTTACTTTGAAATTCTAGTAGATTCAAATACCGCTTTTGGTAAGAAGATGAAGGCAGAAGAATCTAAAAATAAATCGATAGGAGAAAACAACGTGGTTAATGTATTCTGTTGTTTTGTGATAACAAAATTAATATTTTGTCATAGATAAGAGCAATGAATGACGACTTACATTTTTTATTCTATAAATTTTGTTATTGACTTGTCGCAAAATTAAATTTGACATTTTGAAAAGATTTTCGTATTTGATTTATGGCTTAAACTTGAAAATAAAAATCACTTTTCACTTATATGATTAATTATTACAAAATTACTATGTCTTTTGAGGCAAATCAATGTTTATTAAATGTTATTTAGGTAAAACTTAATGTCAATGTTTACAAATCTGTGAATTTCGAATTACCCGTCGTTCGAACAAATAAATTTGAATTTACTGTTATGATATCGGTGAAATCATTCAACAAAATCTTCAAAATTCTATAAGTTGGTAATGAAAGCTGTAAAATTCTAGATAAACCTGTTTTGACTGAAGAAAATTTAATATAAAAGTATGAGCAAACAAAAAATTAGGACCATTTGACTGCTGGATATGAATCTAAGCTATAATTTAATTGTGCTGTCTCTCATCACATTAATCGGTAATAAAAGAAGTGAATTGTATTAAGTGTAATAAATTATTAAGTTATTTTTATAATTTACAGTAAAATTGTGTGATGGAAATAAACTTTTGAGACCAAGTGACACATGGGTTCATCAAAATTTTATTTTTGATAAAAACGCAATTCTTGGTATAGACATTGAAGATGAACATTTAATTTTTCCTGATGATTTAAGATCAGATATAGCAAAGACGAGACAAGGACCTGTTTCACAATTATTGATTTGTATTTTCCAAGGATGCCCAAAAGATAGTTCAACTACACAACCACCAAGTAAGTAAAAGAAATTTTAATTCACTGTTAAATTCTTACCGAAAATTTTTTAATCATTTAACAGCCGATTCAACAACAACAACGTCATGTAAGTAGAAAATATTTAAAAAAAAAACTGTTTCCATTACATAAACTTAATCATCATCAGCGACTACTTCCTCAGTCACGAAGGCTACTGGATCTAGTTCAACAGCCACAACAGTTACACCTTCAACAACTACAATGACAAATGACTTGATAATACCTAGTGGAAGACGAAGAAGACCGATTAAATTTAAAGTTAATGGTAAATTTTATTTTTACACACAAATTTATTCATGATTACGCTGTAGATTTATTTAAAACATTTTCACATCCCTATAGGTTACTGCAAAAATCCTCCTAAAAAGCATATTAATGACAAATATACTAATAAAGATACAGAGGCAGAAAAAGTAGACTCAGATAGCGAATCAGAGGAGTAAAGAACTCATAAAAATGTTTATAAAATATTTCAAAATTTACAACTCAATAAAAGAAACGTAAAAATAGATGAAAAAGAAATACAGAAAGAGTTTTTTAACACTTGACAGCGATATCATCAGCAATCCAAAAGAATGTGCGAATTTCGTCTTCATTCGATGGTCGCACATGTGGTTGTTTAGCTTCAATCAATGAGTTTCTTATTTCCTTCATACGAATTGAATTGATTTGCATTGATCGATTTAAATCAATCATTGGTAGTGGATAATCTTTTCCAATTATGCAACGGCATCTTTTTTGAATTTCTAATGGTGTTTTCCATGGTTCATGAATGTATCGATTAGGTAAGTCACGTAATTCGGGAAGATAGCGGCGAATATAAGTTCCTTCTGGGTCAAGTCGATAAGCTATTGCAATAATGCTGAATTTTGAAGAATCTAACAATCGTTCGAAAGCGCTTGAAGACACCCACATCCAATTGCCACTGCAAACTAAACCAAAATTTAAGTTTCTAAATTTTGTTTTTTGCCTTATCGTGTAATCATGAATGATAAATTACCTGACCAGTCAGCGTCGAGAAGATATTTTAAAAAGTGTTGTAAACCAATCTCCCAACTATACCATAAGCCCGTACGAGTTAAGAAGCTATAATTCATCACCAAAAAGAGAAAAAAATTTTTGCATAATAAAAACCGGTTAAGGAGATTTCGTTTCTTACGTTGCTGTAATATTTCTCAATGTATGATGAAGCCAACCTTCCGATAGAATTTGTCGCATGCTCGCATCTATAATTGGAAAACCAGTCCTGCCCTCTTTCCATTTTAAAATATCTTCATCATTTGGTCTAGACCAAGGAATGTTGAGACATATGGGATTATTTTCCATTTGAGCATAGAATGGATTTCTAACACTCATTGTATAAAAATATTCTCGCCAAATTAATTGACCTGTGATATGATGACCACCAGGGATGTTGCTAAATGTCTTTTCTTTTACTTCAGCAAATAAATCATGAATAGCGTAGAAGAACTTTCTCACAGACAAGCAGCCAAAACGAAGTGCAGCAGACATCGATGTTGAGTCGCCTGTTAAATTGGGATTGGCTTGATTTGGCAAATAAGTTCCATTCAAAAATGCTTCTTTTTCGACTTGTAGCCTAACTTGTAACTGTTCTAATGCTCTTCTTTCTCCACCTTTCCATATTAAGTATTTTTTAGATTTTGTAGGATAAAGTGAGAAATCTTCTGGAGATGGAATCTAAAAAAAATCTTCTTTTGTGTCTGCTTTTTTTCTAATACAATAATCTCACCGAGTTCATTAACCCAAGTTCTTTATGCAAATTAAATGGGATAGTTCCAAAAACAACATTAGAAAAATTTGGCGTTTCATCAAAAGGTCTTGAAGGATTGCCTAAGACATTGACTGTGTGCAAAAACATTTGATACGTTAATGGTGGAAAGCCTGAATGTGATTAACACGAGACATTAAGTTTTATTTTTGCTTATTATTAACAGTTTCATATTACCCCCATTGGCAGTTATTACTGCATTTGGATCCCATAAAGTATGTGAAATTTTTTCACTTATTTTGATATCGAATTCTTTACACATTTGCGTCACTCTACGATCTCTTTCGTTCCATATAGGCTCACAGTCTTGCTCGAAACAAATTTTATTGATGCCAAGTTCGTTAGAAAGTTTAGTAAAAATTTCAACCGGATCACCGCGGAAAATGTAAAGTCCATGACCACCGAAATTCTTAAACTGCTTATCTAAATCTTCTAAAGCTTCAATTAAAAATTTCATTCGATTGTATCCGACAAGTTGTGTTCCTTGAAAAGGAAAATAAATGTGTTTTAAACTCACGTGTCAGAGTGAAAATATGAAGAAATGCAAACACGTGAGCAGATTATGTTTCATATTTTTCACAATTGTTCTTGACAAATACATATCAATAAATAAAAATTTACAGCAAATTATGAAGTAGATAATTAAAAATTTTCTACCTGCTGTTATTCCATCAAAAATGAACACTGGGTAAAATGTCACTTTGTGTGTTCCATTTGATTTTATCGCCTCCAATAGGGCTGGATTATCATGAATTCTACACCATTGTATAATAATAAATTTTAACTTTAATTTTAAAATATTTTTTTTTATTTTAATAAATTTACAGACTACCTTAATCCATGACGAAACCAGATAATTGACTTTACTTCCATGATTTTTCAAGAGCAAACTTTAAAAAATTTGAGAGAAAAATTTTTTCTGTCTATACTACTCCAATTTCTATCGCAAATTGAGCACTTTTGTGGTATCTGCGTTATATATTCTTATTTGTTTACGCGCAGTTGAATTATTTTGAGAGATGATCTATAATGTCTATTGACTTCGAATAAATTGGAAATGCAAACTAATTCTCTTTTGAGATTTTGAATAATGTAAAATTTACAATTGTGCAATCTATAGAATATAAATTATAGTTTATAATGCACTCGTATAACATTGTTTTTCAAAGCGTGTGAGAGAAAAATGCAATAGTATATGCATAAAAGTTTGTTATAACAATAAAATAAATAATTGCATGCTCACATTTTGAGAGAACAAAAAATAAGTATAAGTGAGCATGCTTCAAGAAAAATTTTATAATCAGAAATCTTTTTAAAATTTTATTTTTCAAGCAATTTCAAGAAATTGATCTCAAAATTGGCTGTATTTTCTTCTGAATAAAGACAGATAAAGAAAATAAAATAAAATAAATAATTTAGTGCTTTGAAATATTCAAAATTAGTTTTAGGTTTTCACACAAGAGGCAGTGCTGTTTTCAAAACAAACTAAAATAAAAATAAATACGAAGTTGCGAAATAATTTAATTAAATCAATGTAATCGATGTCTATATTAGTTACGCTGTGCTTACTGAAAATTGAAATAGTTGATGAAATGGAAAATGAAGGTGGTGAGTGTATATTCGACTTTTTATTGTCAAAAACATGAAATAATCTTTGTTGTCTATAAAGAATATTCTATAAATTTCTTTTTCGTCATTACTAGAATCAGCAGCAGCATCTTCAGTTGATCAACGTGTCATAAAAGAACGTCGAGGACAGCGCGAACCAAAGAATATTCAAATAGAAACTTATGCAAATGTGCTTGCAGGTGAAGACCATCATCAAATCAAAGGCGTTCTACCAAAAAACTCAAATACAAGTACAAGAGAGCAAACGCCACTCACAGAAAACGTTTCAGAGTCTAGTTTAGTTCCAGATACACCAAATGAGGTGAAATTTTTCTCTGGCAATCCATTTGTTGAGCAAACTAATGGAATCTTGCATCTATATAAGAAGAAGTACGTGAAAAAATTTTATGCGTCATAGAGTTGTTTTATTTATGTAATACTCTTGTTTTTATCATTTTAGTGAACGAGACTCGATTCAAGATGGTCTTTCTCAAACACTTTGTTTGCTTGCTGTTCCAGCTACTTTAAGCTGTCATGATATTCTCAATTTCATTGCACCTTGTCACACAGTCATCAATCATGTTCGCATTATTCGCGACTCTAATCCTAATCAATACATGGTCATTTTAGATTTCCGTACTGTAGACGATGCTTACGAGTTTTATAAAACATTTAATGGCGTACCGTACAACAGTCTTGAACCTGAACAACTCTGTCATGCTCTGTGGGTTAGTGCTATTGCATGGGACAATTTAGATTCAACTCCACCAAATCACACAGAATTGCCAGTATGTCCTGTTTGTCTCGATCGAATGGACGAGAGTGTTGATGGTGTGCTGACAATTTTATGCAACCATACGTTCCACTGTGGTTGTTTAGTCAAATGGGGAGACAGCACATGTCCCATTTGTCGTTATGTGCAAACACCAGAACTTACTCAGAGTTCAGTGTGTATGGAATGTGAAGGAACTGAAGCACTTTGGATTTGTTTGATTTGTGGACATGTTGGATGCGGTCGTTATCAAGGTGGACATGCTGCAACACATTATAGAAACACAAATCACACATATGCTTTGCAATTGGGAACTAATCGAGTGTGGGACTATGCTGGTGATAATTTTGTTCATAGACTTTTACAAAACAAGTCTGATGGAAAACTCGTTGCGACTCAAACACCAAGTGGAGAAGGAGAAGAGAAAATTGATTCGATGCAATTAGAATTTACATATCTCTTGACTTCTCAACTTGATACTCAACGACAGCATTATGAAGAAAGACTTGCAAGAATTGAAGCTGCTATGGCTAATGATAAGCAAGGAATTCTTAAAGAAACAGAAGCGATAAGACAGAAAAATTCTGAATTTGAGCAGAAACTAAATGTTGTAGTTAAAGAAAAGCAAGCATTAGAGAAAAAATTGAACGCAATGAGCAGTCGTCTAGCGATTGTACTCAAAGATCTCTCTGAAGAGAAACAATTTTCTAAAACTCTTCAACTGAATCACAATTCTTGGCAAACAAAGTATTCAAATTTAGAGAAGTTATATAAAGAAAAAGAGCAAGAAGTTGTCGATTTAAAGGAACAAGTGAGAGACTTAATGTTTTATATGGAAGCTCAAAATACTATTTCAAAATCTGAACTAAAAGACGAAATTGCAGAAGGCTCTGTCACAATAGCTGAAACAAGTGGCAATGGTAAAAAAAATCGACGCAAGAAGAAATCAAGCACATAAACATTTTTTTTTATTCTTATTATTACTACATTGCTATGTGTGTTTTGTGTATTGCACTAAAAAATAAACAATAATCATATTTAAAATCATATGTTCTTTTTATATGTATTGATATCAGCTGTTTAAATTGTAATTCGTATTAAACGAAACAACCACTAATACAGTGATGCTCATATGTCGATTATCACATGCACACAAATTTTAAGTAATATGGATAGACCACGTGCAAAGTTCATATAAAAATCTCATGTGTATCGTGTAATAAAATGAATTTAAGACGATTATCTACATTAAAAGCGAATTATGGAAACTTTAGTCTAGTGAATGTCATAAGAAGATGTCACAATGATGGAAGACAAATTAAAATAGGCAATGTAAAGTTCGAAAAAAATACTTCGTCCAAAAATCCCGAATACGTACCAAAGAAATTTAGTAAGTTTTCAATTCTTAATAAAGTATTGCATAAAAAGCAAATTTTTAATTTTCAGTTGATTTCACGAGTGATGGCATTAAAAAAATTCCCAATACAAAATTACACCATTTAAAATGGATGATACAGAAAGATAATTTAAAGCAAGATATATTTTTAATTGGCAGACCAGGGAAATTTAAGAGAAATATCGTAATGACATACTTACAGCTAACAAATCAAGAATGTGAATATGTGTCACTATCAAGAGACACAACTGAAAGTGATTTGAAACAACGACGAGAAATTTTGAATGGTACTTCGATTTATTTCGATCAAGGAGCAGTGAAAGCAGCAACAAATTCACGAATTTTAATTATTGATGGAATAGAAAAGGCAGAAAGAAATATTTTGCCAATTTTAAATAATCTTTTAGAAAATCGTGAAATGCACTTGGAAGATGGAAGATTTTTAGTCAGCTCTGAACGCTATGATAATTTATTAAAAGAAAATAGTAAAGAAGCATTAGATAAAATGGGTCTCGTGAGAGTATCAGAGAATTTTCGTGTGATTGCTTTAGGACTTCCTGTTCCTAAATATCGAGGTTCTGCACTCGATCCTCCTTTACGATCACGTTTTCAATCGAGAGACATTACAAATTTATCATTCCATGAAATTATCGATGACTTATCGTTAAGTTGTCCAAACGCACCAACTGAGGCTCTTAAGAAAGTTGTTTCATTTGGATTTGGTGTTATGTCCAGCGACTCTTCCTCATCATTTCCTGATTTTCCTTTAGATAATTTCACAGAAATTGGAAAAATTTTGTCCAACAATCCATATATTTCAGAATATGAACTCATCAATCGACTCTATCCAATGAACACAATTTTAACGTCATCTCATAAAAGTTCAATCAATACTCTCATGGAATCACTGAAAATTAAAGTCCCAACTAAACCAATCAAACAAAATATCGTAAATATTCAACATCATTCTGATTATGCAAGTGTTATAATCAAACGAGCAGGCTTCATAAAAGCATCTGAAGTTAAAATCAATGTTCACACTGGAGGATTTTCAAAAACAAATGTCAAAGAAAAATTTATTGAAGTCGAATCACAATCAAATTTACTTGCAGATATAATTCAAACATATGCTGTGGGTGATGTTTGTTTAATTGGTCAAAGAGGATGTGGCAAAAGCGCAATTACAAATCATCTTTGTTCATTACTTAATCAGCCATACGAGCAAATAACTCTTTACAAAGACATGAGCGCACGTGAATTGATTCAAACACGAAACACAAAACCAAATGGTGATACTGAATGGATTGATTCGAGTTTAGTGAAAGCAGCAAAGAATGGTCAAGTGATAGTACTAGATGGAATTCATAGATTAGATTATAGCACAATGGGCATTTTTCATCGATTAATACACGATAGAGAGTTACAATTATACGATGGATCTAGATTATTACGACATGATAAGTATGATGAGTTGATTGAGATGGGAATGACAGAAGAGCAATTAAATGAGAAGGGAATTTTCAAAATTCATCCTGCATTTCGTATCATTGCACTTGCAGAACCTCCAAAATTAGATGCTTCAAATTGGCTTACTCCTGAAGTATTGAGTATATTTATGTTCCATGAAGTAAATAGTTTGACAAAAGATGAAGAAATTCATCTCATTACACAACTTTATGGCAAAGTTCATCCATCAATGGAGAAAATTTTGGACCTTGCACAAACACTTCGTTCTAAAGCAGCAAAGGATCCAATTTTCAAGAGCTTTGCAGAATCATTATCAACAAGGCAATTGCTCAGAATTGCACATAGACTTTCAAAATATTCAGTAAATGATGATTCTTCCATTTATAATATCGTACAAAGTGTGTTTTTATCGAAATTTTTACCTTCACTGCCACGAGAGATTCTCGAAAGTACTTTAAGAGATCACTACATTGTGCCTTCAAATACTGAAAAAAGGAACATCTCAATCGAAAGAGATGATATCAATTTGAAAATTGGAAATACTGTGGCTTCTATTCATCCTCGAGATTTAACACATTCATTAAAAGTACCTGAAACTCTTTTCTATGACACTCCCCATTATGTGTCTTTGTTAGAGAGAATTTTACAAGATTTTTTGCTTGGTTATCATCTCTGTTTAATTGGTAACCAAGGTGTCGGCAAAAATAAGTTGATTGATCGCTTACTCTTTTTACTAAATCATCCTCGCGAATACATTCAATTACATAGAGATACAACTGTACAAACACTCACATCGCAGTTCAAAGTTGAAGATGGAAAAGTTGTTGTTGAAGACTCTCCTCTTGTTAAAGCTGTAAAATATGGGTATGTCTTAGTGATTGACGAGATTGATAAAGCACCAATTAATGTAACATGCATTCTCAAGAGCTTGGTTGAGACTGGAGAGATGTGGTTAAGTGATGGTAGAAAAATTGTATCATCGAATGCTTCGATTGATGAAAATGATAAAAAGTTGATAAAAACACATCCTGCGTTTCGAGTTGTAGTTTTAGCTAATCGACCAGGTTTTCCTTTCCTCGGAAATGACTTTTTCGCTTCAATGGGTCACTTATTTGCATGTTCAGCTATAGATAATCCAGAAGTTGAATCTGAAGTAAAATTATTGCAACATTATGGTCCAAATGTTAATATTGAACTCATTAAAAAGTTGGTAAATGCATTTAGTGAATTGCGTTCTATGGCTGATACATCACAAATTTCTTATCCATACTCAACACGTGAAGTCGTTAATATAGTGAAACACCTAAATAAATATCCAAATGAAGATTTGAATGAGCTAATTGGAAATGTGTTTGATTTTGATCGTCATGCTCCAGAATCGCTAGAACAAGTAACTCAAGTTTTGATTAAACATGGACTAAATATTGGAACGTATGCAAGCAATGAACTTGCTGAATTGCGAAGACAAAAAAAATTGGAGGCGAGTGTGAGCACATTTAGTGGGAAAGATGTGTCAAGTCCAAAGCATGGAAAAGTGGATCCAAAAAATGATCCGCATGTGGGAGGCAATACGTGGGCAGGTGGAAGCGGAGGACGTGATACAGCAGGTTTAGGAGGAAAAGGTGGTCCTTATAGGCTTGATTCAGGTCATAAAGCTCATCAGTTATCTGATGAAGAAAAAGATGCTATACCCGAAGAAGTAAAAAGAGCTGCACGTGCAATGAATCGAAAAGCATTCGAGGAAAAACTTAAAGAAATTCAAATGAGTAAATTCGATTATAATCTCTATCAACAATTCAGTCAACCAGTCAAACCACACGTTAATACATTAAGAAACATTTTAACTACACTCCAAGCAAAAGCAAAAGAGCGACATTGGGTTAAACACATGACATCGGGTGAATTGGACGATACAAAAATAATTGAAGGTATCACAGGTGAGAAGAATATTTACAAATCAAGGAAAGATTTAGATCCCGAGCCAGGTCAAGTACAAGAGAAACCAAAATTGCTTAGCATTGTAGTGGACGTTTCTGGAAGTATGTATAGATTTAATGGTTACGATGGACGATTAGATCGAGAATTAGAAGCAGTTACTATGATAATGGAAGCATTTGAAGGTTTTGAGAACAAAATTCAATATCAAATAATCGGACACAGCGGTGAATCGCCAAAAATTTCATTCGTCGATTACAAAAATCCTCCTAAAGATGATAAAAAACGAATGGAAGTGTTAAGATTGATGCATGCTCATTCACAATACTGTTGGTCAGGAGATAATACACTCAGCTCGTGCAAAATTGCTGTCGATGAAATTGCCAAAGAAGAGTGTGATGAAGCAATTGTAGTAGTTTTGAGTGATGCAAATTTAGGACGTTATGCAATTCCACCAAGAAAATTAACAGAAATGCTTTCAAAACAAGAACCGAAAGTACATGGACACATTATTTTCATAGGAAGTTTAGGAGAAGAGGCAGCAATGTAAAAAAGATTCTATTGCATTAAAATTTTCTTTTAAAATTTTTTTAATTTTTTCTACAGGATTAAACAAACGATGCCTCAAGGGAAAGCATTTTTATGCACAGATGATATTGGAAAATTGCCTACAATTCTTAAAACTATCTTTCAATCATCGATTTTAAGGCAATCTTTTTAAAAGCTTTGAATTCATATAACGGTTTTTGAATTTCAAATCCAAAAAAATAGCCAACTGCGCGACTCAAAAAATTCGTTATAATTTGAATTTGAACGTTCATTTTTGTAAAAGTTGTTTTCGTTCACAAAATATTCATTTTAATTATTTTATTTGCATGTACAAAGTCTAATTTGACTATTAATATAAAATAAAAGGTAAAACATTTATTTACAATAGAAAAATTCTCAAATTAATTTGTATTTCGATCAAAATTACAGCATGGATTTGCGAAGAGCTGTTTTTCTGAAGAAACCTCTTCTTGACTCATCGATTAATTCGCTTAATAGCTCTTCCGTTTCACTTTATGAGTCTGCAGCAGAAGATTCTGAAAATTCTATTTACTATTCATTCACTGATGCTTCATCAAAGACGATAGACAAATTTATGGAAGATGAAAATCACGAAATCTCGGTTATAAGCGAAGCTGATAAAGAAAATACAGTTATTATGAAAGATATAACTGATGAGGAAGTAACACAAGTAAAACCTACACTTAAAAGTCCTATCTTGGAAATAAAAAATCAAACTGCAGAAAAAGTTGAAGTCATTCATGATGATCTCGTAATTAATATTTCTGATAATTCTACACTCAATAAAACGCAAGATAAAATGGACGTTGATACAGCAGTTGTGGAATCTGAAAAGAAAGAAGAAAAAACAATAAACATTGAAACTGTTGAACCTGAAAATGAGAAAAGTGATAATGATAAAACTATGATACCTGAAATAGTTGTTGAAGATCCGAATCAAAACATTATTAATCCATTTACAATATCAGCAACAGAAGTGATCCCATCCTCATCAACTGTAGATTTTATTCAGCATTCTACACCAGAACAAACAATGCAAGCAAATGATTTGTTTAAGAAGAAATCAGCAAGCAAAATCCCAACGCGTTCATCTCATTTCTATTCACCAGTTCAACGTAAGTCTATTGATAAAAAAACAAAGATTAACGTAAAGCCACAAGGGCCTGCATCAAAACCACAACGCCGTACAGTATATGAAACTCGCAGCCGATTAATTGAACAGGCAAAGCCAAAATCAACTATAATTACTCCAGCAATTCAGCCTTTGACTAAATCAACTAAAACTGTATCAGTTCCAAAAACAGCAGCTGTTAACAAGCCAAAGCCAGCTCTTTATAAGTGTACTTTCCCCGGATGCAACAGAGATTTTAGACTGCTCAAAACGTATCAAGATCATCAAAAAATTCATAGTGGAAGTAATGGCAGTTCAAGCAGTTCATCTTCATCCCCAACATCCTTTAAATGTAAATGGTGTGATAAAGTTTTCAATATAGAATCAGCTCTCACTGGACACAAGTTAGAAAAATGTCCAAAAATTCCTTTCAACGAGAAAAGAAAGCTTATCGCTCAAGAAGAAGCAAAAGAAAAAAATACGGATAAACGAAAGAGTATTTTTGTTGCTCCTGTTCCTAAAAAGCAATCACCACAGCGTCGCAAAACCCTTAATAAGTCTGGAGTTATTATAACACCCAAAAAGACACTTAAGTGCAGTCAGTGTCATAAGTTGTTTACGGATGTACTTGAGTTTGCTAATCATACTGTGAGTATCAAAATTTAAAAAATTTTTATAGACACATTCTTTCTAATTATTTTTTTTTCCTTTTATTCACAGATTGGCCACAAGTACGATAAGGTTAACCAAGGATAAACAAAACAAAAAAAGGCTTTAAACTTTAAACTTATTATATCTCTAAATTTTCGAATGTATAAAATATATTTTCACTTTTGTTACATGCCATCAAAAAAGAGCAATAAAGGTTTTATATAAAAGAAAAGAATGTTGTATATGCAATTGACAATGACACACTTATTGCAGAGGTACAAATGTTAAGGTCCATTAAAGAAGTAAGTATTTCCATTCACTTTTCTCCTGTGATTGTGATGCATTTTCTAATTCCCATCTTTGCTGCCTCTTCGCCTCATCTGAATGCATTTCACCATTATACTCACTCATCGTATCTCTCCATAAATTGCATTTAAATAAAAAGCCGATTTGAAAAGATTTTTATTAGACTGAGCGGTATGCCACTTGTTGAAAAAAATAAATAGAGAACATAGCCTACCAATGCAATAAAGAAAAAAAATAACGAGTGCCAATTGGTCACAAACGATAGCTATCAATTACTAATTTTATTTTTCACTGATTGAATTAATTTGGGCGTAATTCACAATAATAGAAATAAAAATACCCACAGATTATTATTAATAATGAAAGCTCTCATAGTGTATGCCACCACAGTTGAGAATGAAGCAATAAGAGAAAAATTAACAAGTGAAAATAGTAATTCAGTGAAGAGACATTGTCATTATTTTCATCGGTCATTTAAACGACCATTATTCACTCATGACAATCATTATGTCAAGTGAAATTTTTGGCAATAGAAACAAACATTAAGATGCTCAATGGCGCGTAATGTTGCATGTATTGACCCATAATAAAGCACTTTTACTTCCATTTAATTTCCCTACAAGAAATCTATCTACCTAATAGGCAAGATACATAATTTATTGTATTTCTCTTTCTTCTTCCATCATTATTTTATTTTTCGGCAGTTTCTGAAGCTAGACAGCGTGAAAGATGACATTTATTTATTACTGACTAGCAGCAGTTTAATTTTTCCGGCAGACTCAGTGGATACGAATGAGAAAAATCTCTCTTGCTTGCTGTCTTTCATTTAAATGTCGTGCTGATTTTTCTTACGGAAAAAAATGAAATTGTTAGTAATTTACGAGCTTAATTCTCAATATATGATTATATTAAAATTCTCTTCGCAGCATTAAGTAGACACATTTTCCTTCCCATGCATTGTATTGAAGTCTTAATCGTTAGCCACTGATTTTAATTATACCATGACCAGCTTCCTTCAAACACCTCGTCATTAACTAGTTGACGAAAGAAAATTAATAACCGTGAAATTATAATTAGCAAAGAGACATATTTGTCGCCACATCGAGTCATAGTTATGACTTTAAGAGTGAAGTTTCAATCATATATTAAGAAGATTGTCGTTAATCATGCGTTAAATGACCGAAGTAAATCAAAGAATAGCTGATGCTCTTAACAATTGTTATGTTGATGTTTTTGCTACCTACTTGATAGTTTGACTTCAAAACGTAAAAAAATTTTAATTTACGCATCATTAACGGCATTTATCTATCTATCCTACTTGCTGTCTACACGATTCTCATCTATTTCCACTTTTACCTTTTTCTCCTATTATACCAACCTGTCGTCTTATACTATTGTTATGGGAATCAATCAATAATTTAATTTCATTATCTTTGATCACAATGCATGGCGGCACTTTCTCCTTTATCAACTTTTAATGTTCTTTAAAATAAAATTTTTCCTTTTTATTTAATTTAATTTAGAAAATAAAAATTCTTACATCTTTTAAAACCGTTGCGAAATCACAAGTAATTATTCATAAATTTTGTTGATGACCAATACTATTCCCAAAAAAGAGCAAGAAAAATTTATCATCTTCTCACTCTCAGCATTTCTTCTTTGCCTTCTCCACCATCTCAATTTTTTGTATTAAACAGAATTAAGAGCTGAAGAAAGAAAAAGACAAACAGAAGTTGAGCGCGAAGAAGAGAAATGGAAAGAAAGCAGCAATATTATTTTTTGCATTATGTTAGCTGCTGCTCATTTGAGTTTTATCTTGCGACTTTGTCGGACGTATTGTAGTTGCTTAAAAAAAGTGGTACACATTTTATCAGTGAATACTTGATTTTTTCTTCAATTTGCTTTGGTCGCCGATTACACTCTATATCGAATTCTATTAACTGTTTGAAGAGGAAAATATATACAACACAAAGTGAAGCATAATAATAGGCAAAATGAAGTGGAGCAAAAAGCTTATCATTCTCCTAATAATCGTATTATTGGTAGTAATTTGTTTATGTGATGCGCGAAAGCGAAGAATTCCATCACGATTGTCAAAGAAAGTCTTGAAAACAAATCGGAATACGAAATTGCCGAAACTGAAAAATCAAAAACAATTGCTATATGAGACAAGAGAAACGTCACCTCCAAATTTTATTACATTGCTCCTGTTTCGTTTGATATACGGAATTGCAACACAAATGGGACTAGAAGAGAGATTACCATCATTCATTGCTCCGCCAAATGCAGATGAATCGGATTATGGATTCTTTAGTGCTCCATTTGGAGGAGACGATGATTATGATTTAGGTATTTAAGACAAAGAACAAAAGAATATGTATTATATGTAAATTAACAAGCTAATTAAGGTGTGCTCAGGAAAGAAAAGAGAAGAAAAATGTGTGCGAGAGACCTCATGAAGTCATTTCTCCAAGAATTATGAGAAAGTAGCATCCAAAAGAATGAATTGAGTGAAATTTGGGTTCGTCGTTGTTTCCAAAGAAGAACCGTTTAAGTCTTTTGTTTAATTATAATCAGTGAATTTTCAATTTTTATAAAATTAATTATAAATGAGACTTATACACACACAAATATGGACAAAAGAATGAATTTTATCTATTTAAAGACTTTTTAAATCAATTTAATCAAAGAGTGAAAATCGACAACCTGATGTGCATATCTAATCAAAACGGTTAATGAAGAAAATCGAAGCATGTGAGAAACGAATGATAACAGCAAAAGTTAAAAAATGTTTTTAAAAAAAAAATGGCACACTATAACTCTATTCCATATGTCTTACTAAGATCGACCGATAAATACTCATCGAACAAAAGAAATGGTTAATAAGTGAATGTTTGGTGTGGTGTGTGTGGTTATAAGAGTCTATAACAGTACAAGAAATTATTTTTTATATTCCATCAATATATACGTACGATCGCAAATTATTCTACTTTTTTTATTGCTCCCGCTTACTATACTGCAATGCACCTGACGGATGAGTATAGAATGAGCGAGCAATTTTGAAAAGAAAAAGATGATGTATGTTGTTATATTAAATGAAAATGAAAATTTAATACATCATCGAGATGAAGAAGCAAACATGAGTGTAATAACAGCAGCAAATAGGTGTAGAATAAATTGGGTTAGATTACCTATTGAGTAAACACGTTATGTCAGATATGTATCGTTTTTCAAATTCTCTTTTTATCCGCTACTCACAAAAAATAATGATACATATTAAAAGAAGTTTTTAAAAATTATTTATTTATTTATTTAAATTAGAATATGCGTGCATTGTACAAAGCGCATGTACATGAAAAAAATGATGTCAATTAGTGTCGTCAATGTAGAAGATAGAAGATAGGTAATGAATGTTGAAAGAAAAAGAAAAATGTGATTAAAATGTTTGTATCACGCACGTATATGCATAAGAGTGTTACACTCAATTAAGTCACTTACTTTGAATGCAAAAGTAGTCTCGCCATGGTCTATCGAGCCAATATTATTTTGAAAAAAAAGCATTTATATATTTTGATTAAAAATTTCATGCATGCAATAAATTCAAATAGAAAGAGAGGAAAATGCTTTCCAACGTTGAATATTGATTAAATTTTTAAATTAGATTATTTAAATTATCTCTTCTCTCTATACATATAGTTTATAGACGAACTCAAAAAAGCAATATTTTTGATGTTTTCCGGATATTTCTTTTTTTTCTGAATCCATTAATCTTCATTAGTATTTAAATTGTGGTTTTTATGATTGTTTCAACACTTTCTTCCACTCTCAAGCCCTTTTCTAATTATGTGGATAAGTACTCGAAGCCTCTAATTTAAATAAACACAACCATTAAATTCGATATTTATCTCTTCATTGACATTGTATCTTAGTGAGAAATTTTTAAACAAACAATAAATTGTGCTTTGCTTGCTTCACACACAGAGAAAGCATCAACGAAACGATAATTATGCTAATGAAATAAATTTTAAGACACGATGAAAAGTGAAACTGATTAATTTTTCTTTCCTGTTGAACATGTGTTATTTCGTGTTTGTGTCTTTTATTTATTTTGTGTAAGAATTAGCAACAACGGAACATCCTACTGCTTAATCTCAATGAAAATAAAGAGACTACAGTAGTTTTTTTATTTTTCTTTCACATGGACAAGTGACATGCTTTTTTTCTTGTTGGCTTATTTTTTATTTCATTAAAAATTCATACACCCAAAAAAGAATTCGTAAAAGTGAGAAAGAATGAATCTGGGTTAAGTTAATTTTGAGTTAATCATAGTGCATAGAGGTTCGACAGAGTGCACATTTATTTTATATGATTTTATTATTGAGCTGTAAAATCACAAATAAATACCGCAAAAGCAAATATGAAATAAAGAAAAATATCTTCCTTTAATTTCTGAGAAATTAATAAAAATTTTCGTTGATTAATAATCATTTAACCGTTATTAAAGTGTTGTTTTTATTGTAAGCATTTAAAAGATTAGAAAATAGAGGTGTTTTATAATAATGTAATTTGAATTTTTAAATTTTATAATAAAATAATTTAAATATGATGTTTTATAAATTTATGTAGATTGAATAAAATGAATTTCTTTTATTAAGAGAAAATATGAAATTGCCAAAATATT
Source organism: Polypedilum pembai (assembly GCA_014622435.1). Lineage (NCBI taxonomy): Eukaryota > Metazoa > Arthropoda > Insecta > Diptera > Chironomidae > Polypedilum > Polypedilum pembai. The sequence goes on along the minus strand of JACWBX010001904.1, from coordinate 22,120 downwards.
GTGAATGCTCACATGTGATTGATTGATTGACTACCGGCTAAACAATATATGAATGAGTAAGTATTGTAATTTTTCGCGAAAAAGTTTTCTATTTTTTAATGAACTGGAATTCAAAACTGAAAAGAAAATTATTCTCAAAAAGTTAACTTTATGTGGGTCTTCTTAGACACGATTTTGTAAAATTGCAATAACATAATCAACAGAAATCATTAAATTTTATACATGAAAAAGTTACTTTATTCAGCTTAATTTATAATAAATATTTTATTTGAGTTTTCCTTTATCAGCCAGTGTCTTAGTTCGTCTTCTTGTGTAGTGTTGCCATAAAAGAATCGCTTGATCATCAATGAATTTACAACATTGTGCACTGACAATTTTTCTTCTAAACTCTTCACTCTGCAGCAAATCAAGGAAATATAAGCACATTGGGTATTTGATGAATTTTGCGTATTCCGGCTTTTTCCAATATTGCAGGTATTTTAGATAATTAACAAAACATGGATCTTTAAAATAATCACGTTGTGCGAGAACTGTTGAAAACAATAAAGTATGAAAAAGAGGTGAAGAAAAAATCATCCAACATTGTTCTTTGCCGGCATGTATTATTTGACTTACAATGTAGATAATTGGGATTTGCTAAGCATTGGACAAATTCCAATTCGACTTGAAATCTTAGTCGTTGTTGATCATCGCTTTCTACAGCTTGTGACAATGCTATATATATGATAAAAGAAAGTGAAGAAGAAAAAATGACATTGTAATTTCTGTTAATAGAAAATTTACTCAAAAATGTATATAAACATCTCTTTATGAGTGATGAGCAGTAATAATAATAAGTTGAAAGAAACGAAGAAGAAATAGAAAAATTATGTAGAAACAGTATTGATGAATTATAAAATAAATGAACATGGAATTGTACCAATTTACCGAAAATGAAAATAAATATTGGTTTGCATTTTTACATTTTTTGAAGTGATTATTATTAGTTGTAAATGGGTGGCAGTTAATAACATAATAATAAATACAAAATAAAATATTTTACTCACGATCTTTTGCTTTGTTTGATCCTTTTTTAGCCATTACGAAATTATGATTTTTTTTTACAAAAAGAGAACAAGTGGATTTTGTTTGAATATAGAAAAAGTAGTAAGTAGTTCTAGATGAGTGCAATGTCTGTCTAAGAAAAAAAGATATTTAAAAGGGAGAAAACAAGAAGTTTGGATCTATAATGTGCTGAAGTAGTGTATGATAAATTTTTGTTCGTGTTTGTGTATTTACAACAAAAACATCCAGTGATAGTCAAATAAAATTTTTTAGCAATAAATCCTTTTTCTCTTTATCTAAGCCGTAGAAAGGTGGTGGTGGTGATAGTAGTAGTGGATAATGTGTGTGTGATGAGTTATTATTTAAATAACAATAAATGTGTGTCTAGCATCGAAACCATAAACAAAAATCATTTAAGCACTAAAAAAATATCTTTTCCTCTAAAAAAGAATACGAAATATGTTTGAATGTGTTTATCCGAGCGACTAAAACTTTCTGTCCACTTACTATTAAAATGCGACATCAAAAACTGTTTAAATTCACTATATTTTCAAATATTTTTTTGAGACAAAAATTTTATTTCTTCTTTTTGTAAAGACGCGTTCACAATATTTATTCAAAAAATGCATGCGACAATGACAGTTCTTTTGTTGTTGTCACACTGGCCTTGAAGAAAATGTCATTGAACTTGCAGTCAGTTGTCGTCGTAAAGTGATCGTAGAATTTTTAATTTTTAAAACATAAATGTAAATAGTATAGTTTTAATTATAAGAATAATGAACCCTTTTGTCAATTTCTTGTATAAAACAAATATTATAGATAAAATCCAAGAAGGCGAAGTAAGTTAAAGAGCATTTTAAAATTCGGTAAAATGCAAATCAAAATAAAATTATCACCAAAAAAGTTTTCTGTACTGCTTGATATGATATCAAGTGTGTGCGTGAGAGAGATTATTGTAGATGTAGAATAACGATGTACACAATTTAAAAAATTGATAAAGATGCAAAGAAGTGACAGTCTCAAATTTTGCTTTTGATTTTTCTTTCGACTTTTTAAAAATTAAAAATAAATCTTAATTGGTTCTAATTGATGTACTATGTTGGAAAAATAGTACAATTTAAGTGCAATTACTTTATATAAATTCTTTCTAACTTGACAAATGCTTTAAACTATGACTGAAATTGGAAATAAGAAGGAAAATTTTAAAAGTTATTTGAATGAGGTGAGGACATTTGTGCTATTAAGCAACAATGTACAAAAATTCAACCTTCTCGTCATTTCAAATACCATCCAAATATAATATCTAGTCATTGAAATGTTTCTATTTCTATTATGCTTTCTTAGTCTTTAGATAAAGCTGAAAACTCCCTCGATTTTTCTCCTAAATTACACAATGGTGAGTACACTTTAAATTCAAATCCAATTATAGAGTGCTAATCTATAATCAATACATTTATTATGTAAAACTTACAGGCGAGCTTGAAGTTGCGAGAGCAAGTAATGTTTGTCTATATCTTGCACAAAAGATCAAAGCACAATCAAAGAAAAAACAGTTTACACCAAGTAAGAAGCGTATAGGGCTGCTCGTAATAACAAACTTCCGATTATGCTACGTTCCATACGATATAGACGAAGAAAGAGGCTTTTTAAAGGTATTTTATTTAAACTAATTGTGATAGCGATATGTTACAAGTTTTTGCGATAACAAAAAGCCGCGACTCACTTAAATTATCATTTTACACATTTTCTTCTTCTTTATTCTCTCTCATAGCGAAATGTATCACATCAAGAAAACCTCTTCGTTGATACATATGACATCACATTATCAAACATGGATGAAATCTATGCATATACTGATAAAAAACATAAATTAGTTGTTCCTCAACAGAAAAATCCTTCAAAAATTGATGCTATAAGAATACTTTGTAAAAATTTTCGCATGATGACATTTGATTTCACAGAGAATTGTGAAGTCGGAAAAGGAAAATATATCGCTGATGCTTTGCTTCAATTTGCTTTTCCGGCTCAACACAATTTGCTATTCATGTATCACTTTAGGTGAGTAAAGTTGTCAGCTCATATACATAAATAATAGAGCTATGATAATTTATATTATTTCAGAGAGAAGTATTATAGTTCTGCGAATAACTTTAGAATGTTTAGTGATGCAAATGATTGGTATCATGAAATGGAGCGCTGTGGGATCTCTAGTCAAAAAGGTGCATGGCGAGTACTTGATCGAAAGGCGCCTGGTGAAGATGCTTTGCCTCGATGTTTTGTTATACCACGACATTTGACAGACAAAGATTATATCGATTTGTGCCACTCATTCAGATGTAAACGAGCAGCTGTATGGGTTTGGAGTACAGGAACAGCTTCACTTTTGAGAATGGCCGATTTGGTGCCAGAACTTCTAAACAATCCAAAGGGAAATGTACACACAAATGAAAATCTAATGTTAGAACATATCAGAATGTGTTCGGATTCACGAAGTGCGGCTCCAAAGTGTATTGAATTAACCAAAAGCCTTCCTTCAATTCAGGATGTCTATCAGAGCTATATAAGACTTCGAACATTATGCTCGCCAATAAGCGATCGTGAGTTGATGGCTCAGGATGAAAAGTTTTTGACACAACTTGAAAAAAGTTGTTGGTTATTTTATGTGTCGCTGTGCCTAAAAACAGCCAATGAATGTGTAAAACACTTGCAAGATGGCGAATCTGTGGTGCTTCAAGAGAATGATGGTCGTGATATGAGTTGTATTATATCGAGTATCATTCAAATTTCACTCGATCCCTATTGTCGTACAATGAATGGCTTTCAAGCACTTATTCAAAAAGTAGGAAGTATTAGTTTAAATAATAAAATACAGTTGAATAATAATTTTTTTATAGGAATGGGTTGCATTGGGTCATCCATTTTGTGATCGTATTGGTCATATTTATAATAAACATAATAATGAGCGCTCTCCAATTTTCCTGCTTTTCCTTGACTGCGTATGGCAAGTGCTTCAACAATTTCCTGGCTCATTTGAATTCTCAGAAACGTTCCTCACAACAATTTGGGATGCAGTTTTTATACCAATCTTTGATACATTCCAATTCAATTCTGAATACGATCGATTGGCCGCAATTCACAATGATCATCTTGTTTTAAGACCTGTTTGGGATTGGCCAGAAATGTTTAATGATAAAGATATTGCTTTGTTCACAAATCCAATGTACAAGAGGCCACAATTGACTGAGTCAGAGATTGAAAAACATCGGAGATCAAGATTACCGCCTACAGCTCTTAAACTACCAGGAATGATGGAATTACCAGCAAATCATCCTAAATTAAGATACTCGTTACAGCCAACTAGAAATATCGATACCGAAGCAAGATTATTAAGACCATCAGAGATATTTCATCACACTGTTCTTGATGTTCCAAAGAAATCAACTGAAGCACCGAAAACTGTCAATAGTGATCAGGTGAGTAAGAAAGATGAGTAATAAAAATTTTTGATTTATAAACTGATTGTTGAATATTTTAGAACAAACAATTGAAGCCGAGCCATTTTATGTGGGATTTGGAAATTTATTCACAGTGCTATTATCGCTTCATGCCTATTCTGGAAATTCGTAATGGAGGCTTTGTTCATATAGAGTTATTTAATCGAATGCTTCTCAATAATATGCACAAGATGCAAAGAGCAATAGAAACGAAAAATTTTAATGATTTTCAACTAGAAGAAAAAGAGGAATTAAATAATTCTAATACCGAGTCATTAGATAGTGCAGATTTTGCGCTATTTAATGATAGTAGCAATAATAAAACTGCTGCTAAACAACAAGTTCCAGTCGTTAACTCATTCTTCCCATTCTCTTATGGCAATAGTGAAATCGACAATGCTAGTTTAAATGAAATTCTCTTGTTTAATCCTGAAGGATCTATTCTTGATTTTGAAATGTAAACACAAAGAGCTTTTCTTATTTCTATTTAAATTTTTTTTAATTCCTATAACTTACCTATTTACGAGTAAATGCAACATATACATAAATTTATATCTACACGCTATTATTTTTAATTTAATCCATGTTTTTCATTCTTATTTTTTTATCATGTTAAGCACATAGATGCCACATAGTAGATGATACACATTATTAAAATAGTATTAATTAATCGTTACACACAAAATAGTGCTTCAAAATAAAACAAACTGAAAATTAATAAATAAATTAACACTAAAGCTTATACAGAAAAAAGATTGAAATTTTGTTTTGCAATTTTAACAAAATTACTTTCTTCTTACTCTCTCTCTTTTTTTATTTGCTTTTTTATTTTCAGATGAATCACAAATAAAGAACTTTATTATATATGTTTTAAATTTTCGTTTATATTATATCATTATGGAACACATTGGTATAAAATTTCTTTTCTCGAGACAAATTTAACATTTTTCAAATTTAACCCTCAATTGTCTAAATAATTGTTCCATAATAACTTTTTTCGATTTGTTTAAAATAAATCTAAACAGAGAAAGAAACATTCTTTACTGAAAATAAAGAAAATACATACACAATAGAATAGAAAAGTAAAAGGAGACAAATTTAAAATAACAAGTTCAACAGAAAAATAAAAATTTCATGAAATTAAAACGTTAGTCTTAAAATCTGCAGTAACTAGCAGTATGTAGTAAATAGTTAGTAACTGGACGTTTCATTGCATGTGTGGCCAACATTTTTCAAGTTTTACACTGATGTTCTTTGTGTGAGACCAACTCTTTCAGCAAAATTACCCAGAAGTGTTCCAAATGAGCCTTCATTCGAGCCATTTCTAAAATTATATCCAATGGTTGAACTGTAGCAATTATAAAATAATGTTCGCACCGAATTTAATCGCTCTCGTCGTATAAAATAATCGTTGGCAGTAAAACAATCATCATCAACAATTGTACTAGATTCATGGATTAAATTGTTAACTGTCGCACTGCCATTACCGCTTATAGTTTGCTGATTTGAACACATATTGGACTGAGTTGTGGAAGATTGTGCATGATTAGAATATGAGCTATTGTTGTTATTATTGCACTGATTATTTTGATGATATTCATTAACTACAACTATATTTGAATCTTGACTTCTGAGACTTCCTGTACCACTGATAAGTTGCCAACTGCCCACAGAAACGCTTGATGATGATTCATTACGTTGGCGTTGACTCTTGTTCTCTTGATTTGATAACTTTGGAACTGACATTGGACTTGTCCTACAAAAAGCCAAATTATACATTTAATAAAATGACAAAAAAAAACATTTTACCTTCTTTGTAGTTGTGGCGAAAAATTTAGAATATTTGTTGCGTTATCAGTCGATGCATTTAAGCAATTAAAGCTATTTCCTTCTTGACTGTGTATCCAACCATTAGCATTATTATCGTCATAATGCATACTCATACCATTGGATGATGTCGTTAAATTATGATCTTGTTGACTTCTTGCACTACATGTTGAATTTATCGAAATACTCGAGCCTCTACTATCACCATCAAAAAGCATTCCATCGAAAACATCGCTATCAGTTCGTATCACACCAATTGAACTACTTCCACTGCTACTTTGTTTGCTGCTTCTAAACCTAATGCGCAATTTATTTTTTAAAAAAAAAATAATTGTATATGAAATATAAGAGAAAATATTGATTTCAATTATACCTTTGTCCAGCAATACTAAACTCGTCATCCATCAAATATTTTAGCACGTAGAAGCAAAAAAAGAAAATTTCTTCCCCCTTCTGAAGTCTGTCTTGTAAATCATGACCAAATAGCATCCAATCGTAGGCTAAAAAGAAATCAATTAATTTTAAATAATTAAAAATCTATAGAATAATGTCATACCAATAGTAAAATATAACATTTGGATAGCACTCAATGACTGATGAATTAAACCATCGGCCCAAAGCGATAAACGAAGAAGAGAGACAAAAAGTGGCGTTCTGTAATTTAATTAAATATTATTATTATTATTATTATTTTTTTTTTAAAAAAAGTAATAAACAACTTACCTATCCCAACTAAATAATTTCAACACATTTCATGATAAGAAAATAAAAATAGATTTGAATTAGAGTTGATAAAAAGTTTGTTTTTCAAAATATACATACCCTAAAATTTTTGCGATTGAAAAGTCATGAAAAAGAGTGATAAAAAGTTTTCATAATAATAGATTTCACTATAAAAATATATCAAATAATAATCTCACCACTAATGCAATGAATAAGCAGTCCAGAGCTGTTATCTTGCAGATACTTCAATAAAAGTTTCATATAGTTCTGAGTAAGTTGAACCAAATCCCAATTTTTATACGATCCAAAATCAATATTAATTTGTTGTGTCACACCATCTTTAGGCACTAAAATTTCAGCGTCAACAGACTTATGTGACCAGTCAAACACCAGTCCCTCTCCAGAATAATTATTATCTTGAACAAAGAAAGAAAAATTATTTTTTTACGTTCATCACATGACTTTTTCTCAGCATACCACGAAATTCTTTGAAAAATTCGCAGCCTGGATAAGGTAACGAAATTATTTGGAAATCTGAATATCTCTTTTCTTTGTCAACTTTCTCTGAAGATGTTACATTAACTAAAAATTTTACTTTCTTCTTTTCAACCATAAAATCTACAATTGTTCCTACGTTGAAGGTCTTGAGAAGTTTAATGTCTGAGCTACGAACAACATTAAACAATTGCCATCGATCCTCAGTCCCTCTTCTTTGTGCCTCTTCATCATTAATTGATGTTTCTTGCGCTTCATAGGCATCTTCATCTAAAGTTGGCGTTTTAACGGCAGATTGGGCAGTTGAATTATCGGCAGCGAAAAAATAATCTAAGCCGCTCCGAGTGTAAATTTCAGCTCCACCTGATAATGTAGCCGATCTGCATATATATTTGCCTTTGTATAAAATTATTGGTAGAGGGAATCGTGCACGACAGCTGAAAGTTTTAAATAAAGAATTATTTCATACATTTATTTTCATTCATTCATAAAGTAGCAACAGCACACATGTAAAGATAAAGATTATTTGTTATCATGGCGCTAAAATATTACGCTACTAAGCAATTTATTCTATACATATTCTTACCGCGCAAATCGAGCCTTGTTGATAAGATCACGAAGTTTATTAGCATCGTAGGTGCTCTCGTATATAGTCTGTTGTCGATTGAGAGAATTGGCAATCGAATTGAATTGATTATTATGCTCATATTCAGGAATGAAAAGTGTCGATGGATAATGTGATGAAAGTTCTCCAACAGAATTTGTTATCTCTATTACATTATAATCAATTTTCATTAGAACGTGGCACTTATTCAACACATCATTTCCCTAATTACATAAATAAAAATGGAAAAGAAAAGAGAGAATTGAAAAAATCAGTAATATTAACCGTTAGTGATGTGTTTAAAGCGCATTTAAACTTAGATTGTAAGAATAATAATAAATTTTTAATTAACATGCACTGCAGTATAATAAATTTTTAATTGACAATATTCTTAACAAATTTTTGTCTTAATCTATACGTCGTAATCTTTTCAACGATATACTATATTCATATGTCTTGTCAATTTTCAAAGATAAGGAGATATACAGACGAAGAGACAAAATGCGGACAATAGCGCCTTTTTCCATAGAGAAAAATGTAAGAAAATGTGGCGTATAAGAAGAAGGCGGCGGTATTTAAAAAAAATATTTTTTTTTAAAAAGTGCATAAAAATAACAACAAAGCGTCGAATGTCGTGAGTCACAGTTGTAGGAGAGAAAGAAAGACACTTGTTTGTGGGAGTAAAATAAGGATTAAATCGATTCCATTTGAATGGAATAAAAATATATAGTGTGTGAATTTGTTTTGGAGAGAAAAGTCATGTGGAAATGTTTACATCAAGCACAAGTCTGTAGCGAAATAGAGATTATTGAAAAAAAGTTCTTTTCTCTTCAATATGACCTAAATTTTCCAAAATGAAAAATTCAATATTTCTTCCCTATAAATTTCTGATCATTATATACATTTTAAGCTTTTTATTCATGCAAGTATGTAAAATATGTGTTTTAAAAAAGAGATTAAATCTTTCTTTGTTTTTCAAATGTTGCGTAGAAAGAAACTATCCTGATTTTTCAGTGAATTTTTTCCATATTTTTATGCACTTTTGCAACATCACTGGTCTTAATTATTGACACTTTGTAATATTATTATCTATTTGACACTTTTAACTTATATAAAATTAGTAATTTAACGATATTTACGAAAAATGAGTCGAGATTTTTGCTGTCGCTTGCTCTATAGCAATTTTTGCTGAAAAACTCAAGCAAAGTCTGAATATCTTGCATTAAAATTTCTGAATTCATCTTCGATAAGCATTTATGAACTCGATTAGTGCACTTGTACTTAATATTTCGCGATTTATATCAGTAAATTCGCACGATATTCCTCTTCTGATTCTTCACACTCAAAAACAAAACTAATTCTGTCCCCTCAAAAACTGAACGCAATGTACCCCACCATTTCACGTGTTGACCCCTTGTGGTGAATAATGCATTATACTATGAAAATAAAATTTTTTCACAAAAGTCTATTGCATTTCAAAGTTTATTAAAAATAAAAATCATTTTTATGCAAGTTGAATTTAAAATTTCATTTTCTCTTATTAAAAAGCATATTTCTACAAAGCTTTTGATTTGGAAAAATTTTTCTTTTTTGGCCCATTAATCAATTGACTTTGAAGATTGGTTTCACAATTAAAAATATTTTGATCACCAAAAATGTGCGAAATCTTTACTTTGAATACAGGACATAAAATTCCAATGATTGGCCGTAAGAATTAAAATGTTATTTAATTTAAATCAATCAACAAATATTTAATTCCGCAGTTGGAACTTATTTGATCCAAGGAACAGATCAAACTATAAAAGTCATTGATGAAGCTCTTAAAGCTGGATATCGTTTATTTGATACAGCACACATGTATAATAATGAGAGGTATTTGGGAAATGCATTTAAAACTCTTTTACCAAAGCATAACTTAAAGCGAGAAGACATTTTTATTACGACAAAGTTTGGTAAGCGATAAAGGTGAATATTGTATTAATTGATAACAATGTTTTTTTTTGTTTTTATTTTGAAGTACCATCAACGTCATATAAAAATGAAGAAGACTATCTTGCATTAGTACAAGAGTCATTGAAAAACTTACAAACAAGTTATCTTGATATGATGCTTTTACATTGGCCTGGTGTTTATGGGATATCGAATCGATCAAAAGATGTCATCAAATATCGACATAGTGCATGGAAAGCTTTGTCGAAATTTAAAGAGCAAGATTTAATTCGTTCAATTGGTGTTTCAAATTTCCTTATTCGACATTTAGAAGAATTGAAAAAAGAATGTGATGTTGTGCCAGCTTTAAATCAAGTAGAATATCATCCAAAATGCTATGATTTTGAATTACTTCAGTACTGTAAAGATAATGGTATATTGATGCAAGCATATTCAAGCTTAGGCACAAGTGGTGATCGTTCGTTACGAAATGATAAAACTGTAGAGAGCATTTCTAAAAATTATTTCAAGTCTACATCACAAATTTTACTAAAATGGGCTTTAAAGAGAAATGTTGGTATTATCCCCAAAGCTAGTTCTAGGAATCATCTTGAGCAAAATATGGACATGAACTTCGACATTTCTGATGATGACATGAAAACACTTGATTCTATGAGAGGAAATTACGATGAAAGATTTGATTGGAATCCTTGCGATGTTATTTAAAACATTTATTTGTTAATAAAATTTTATTCTTGAATATCATCTTTGATTCTTGTAATGCGTAATTTGTATACAACAAAGATTTTTTAGCGCATTTTCATCTCTATATGGAAAATATGGTGCTATCGTCTGCACTTTGTTTTTATATCTGTCTGTTCTTAATAGTCATTAAAATGATTTTTCGCGCTAATGTGTTACATTTAACCTGAGACCAAAGATTATTCTGTCACGAAAAAATGCGCTTTAACACGCAGTTACTGACAGTTAATAATACTGACTTTTTTTATTAACGACCCCCTTGTCGAACCCCTATTTCTGTAAACAAAAACAAACGTTTAGCGGCAAAAATAAATAATTAAAAATTTAATGGTTAATCTTAAGGAGAAGTCAGAAAATAGTCCAGAAATGGATGAACCGCCTAAAAAGAAGTTCAAAAGTGATAAAGGTAAGATAAGTCAACAGACTATTATTTCTTTATAATCAAGCTCATTATTTTATTTCAGTCAAAGATTTCTTTAGATACGGAAATTATCGTAATTATTATTATAAAAGGCTAGGAGGTGATTCAACTCAAGATATTCGATTAGAGATTCTACAACATTATCCAGAATATTTTAGAGATAAGCAAATACTCGATATTGGTTGCAATTCTGGATTTATAACGATGAAATTTGCTAAACTTCTTCATCCTAAATCTATTCTGGCTATTGATATTGATGCAAGCTTAATTGATATAGCAAGAAAGAACTTACAAAAGGAAAAGACGAATTTTAACTTACCTGAAGAGCAACTTGCAGCATTGAACAAAATTATTTTTAGAAAGGCTAATTATATTCTCACTGACAGAACATTAATTGAGCTCGAAAAACCACAGTATGACGCAATTCTGTGTCTTTCAGTTACAAAATGGATTCACTTAAATTACGGTGATGACGGTATTAAATTTCTTTTCAAGCGTATTTACAAACAACTCAATCAAAATGGTGTTCTCATACTCGAGTCTCAACCCTTTGCAAGCTACAAAAAAAGAAGCAAATTGAATGCTGAAATACAAGAAAATTATAAGAACATTCAATTAAAGCCAGAACAATTTGAAGCATATTTATTGAGCGATGAAATAGGTTTCAGTGAGAGTTGGTGTATGACTGATAGCGAAATTTTGCAAAAAAGCAATTTGCCTAAAGGATTTCATCGTCCACTGCAAGTATTTGTTAAGAGATAATAAAGAATATTTTCAATTACATTCTAACATTGCGTTTTATTTTAAACTTTTGGATATTAAAAAAATGAGAAGGAAGTAAACTTATTTTTGAAAAAAAATTTTTAACTAAAGATAATGAAAAATTCTATTTTATTCATCTTCAGATTCGATACCAATTTCATCAAAAGGTTCTATTTTACATGTGAGCGAAATCGTTGGATGAAAATTTTCTTTCTATTTTCAATTTTTTAGTTCAATTTCGTGCATCATATGTTTCTTCTAATAAGTTACTTATCAGTTAATATTTTTGTTCATAGCATTTGTATGTCGAAGTATTTGAGATTGCACTTTATTATTAGTAAATATTTCAAATTTTCCTTAATTTCAATGTAGTTTGATAAAAATTTTATCTTTTCGTAGAACTTTTTTGTGATTTGTGAGTAATGAATATTAAATAAATGAAAAAAATAATTTGCTTTATTTCATGACTAGGTATGTCGCATTCAAGCAATTATTATATAATAGCTATATCTGTATTAAGTTAGACAAAAACAATTTTTTTGAAATTTGCAAATGATCCATTGTGTATAAAGAATTTGAATATTATTCACTTTTATTTTTCATCAACATGAGTAAGAGCATGTAATGTCAGTAATAAAAAAATATTCATAAAATTTTTGCTCCCATCGTTTTCTAACAAAAACCTGTGTTGAAAAAATGCACAAAGACTATAAATTTTTCCTATCTATTCCTCATATATTTTTCATCACGTTATGTATTTTTTTATTGAAAACAAAAATAAATGTTGAAAAAAGGGATTTTCTAACTTTATGAAAAATAGAAACAACAAGCAGAATAGGAAGTATTTTTTCGATTAAACGAAGCTACCTACTGATGACTGATGCTGCTGTTGCTTATTCTCATAAATTTTTGAAATGAAAAATCAACGATCAAAAAACATTGTATGATGTGTGATGAGGGCTGCTTTTTTATTTCATCTCACTTATTTCTCTTTTCATTCATTGCTTTTGAAATAAATAAAATAATGCTATATAGAGGACGTTTGTTTGCACTCTTATGTTTGATGGATTCAAATGGAGCGTAAACGAATGTTGATTTCATTTCGTCATATTATACCGTATCACACATACACACGAGAGAGAAAGAAAAAAAAAAATGCGATGTAAAAAGAGTAAAAATAAATAATAGAATTCAGAAAAAGGCTTGTGCTTGTGTTTACTTTCCTTCTTCGTTTACAATCTGATGATGCTTTTTCTTCCCGTTCATTCTTCGATAACAAAATAAAGAGTTTCAATTTTATTAATTGGATGACTTTAATGTATTTTACTCTTTTGATACTACTCACGAGACAATCATTGAATCAAAGTGACACGACAAATACAAAAAAAAAATACAGATGTAACAGAAAGAAAAGTATTTCTTGCATAAGATACTTTTGATAACAAAAAAGAAAAAAATTGAGGCACGTGTCTCTTGTTAGGTAACAATTTAATACTAATTTTTATCCTATTTCAATTTATTAAAGTCAAAAAGGAAAGGAAGAAAAGAAAACTCGAGCGAATTTCTTGTTCTCAAATGTAACCGAGATAGCTAGAGAGATTATACGAAAAAACGTCAAAATTTATTTTCACAAGCATGTGTAGCAACAGCATCAACTGATTCAATATATTGAAAACAAAGAGAAGAAAAGAAGACTGTGCGTTAGAAATTACGACAAGTAGAATTTTCATTATAAATATAAAACATTTTGTAAACTACCAAAAAAAGCTTTTCTGTGGCTTTACTTGGCATTATGCTCTTTCATAAGATAAAAACAGGCATGGCTTAGCAATAATGTTATGTAGGTAACTCATGGAAATTAATTCTCCCTCTCTGCAGAATTTATAAAAAAACTCACCTTCTTATAATATTGTTGGTAAGGGAAAAACAAATTTTTCCTGCCCGTCGCCAAAATGAAAATTTCTCTGCTGACATGAAAAAAAGTAACTTAGTAGAAGGAAAAAAGAGTTTATGGAGAGGATTATAAAAGAAACTGGCGGCAAGAGATTCTTTTTTTTCTCTCTATTTACCTTGTATACTACAATAACAACACATTTTAATTTAATTTTATTTTTTTCTTTGTTGGACATTATAAGAAAAATATATTGTATAAACATATACTTCTCTCTCTCTCTCGCCAAGAAAACACTCACTTTTCTTTTATGTTGGGATATTTTTTACATAAATTTATTCATCTTGAGGATTTATAAAAACAAGACAAGAGAGATGAAAGTAAAGCAAAGGAAATCGAATTTCAAAGAAAATGAAATTGTATTATTTTGTTGCTAAAATAAGTTAGATAAGGAAGAAGCAAAAGAATAAAATAAAATATAAACTATTCATTCAATTTTCTCATGGATATGCAAGTAAAAATAAGTAAGTAGCAAACAAGATGATGTATGCACGACGACACAATTCCTTTATGCTCATTGCTCATGCTGGTTTATTTCAATAGAAAATCGAGACTAAGATTTGAGATGAAGAAAGAATTGATTGATGCATTGCATTGTATATCAGAGCTCAATGAAGAAGTTCTATTTTATTCGATTACATTTTATTTTCAAGCAAAATTATAGAAAATCTTTAAATTTCATAGTCGAACACAATCCAATGTTTTTTAGGGATAATCCGATGAAAATTTCTTTTTAGCACATTTTACAGTCCTCTATCCTTTTATTTTTCAATTTCATCCATTTCAAAAAGCTGAAATTCTTTTTTCTTCACAAAGTGAATGAATGAAAAGAATTTCTTCTATTTGATGCATGACATACATTCAAAAACTGTTTAAATTGCACACAAATACTCTCATATAGTCCAAGCTATGCACATGGTGAACGAATAAAGGTCAAAAGCTATAAAAACATCATTCGCTCTCTTTCTCTCTTCACATTTTCAATCTTCTGCGTGTTTAAGTCTTTTATTTTCCACTTAAGCCATAACAGAGAAAAAAAAAGAAGGGAGGGAAATGAAAATAAAGACGTGAAAGGGAAGAGATTGCATGCACATAATGGTGGTGCATACAAGAAAGCCATTGCGAGAGTTTTTATGATCCTCTGTGACTCGATATTAAAATGTTATCTCAGTGTGAGCATGACGGGACGAAGTGAGTGAAGTAAAGCAAAACAGAGGGAAAAATTTCTATTAAAAATTTTATGAATACTGTTAGGAAATAAAAATAAGACTAAATGTCTGGAAAAAAGGTTTTCCTTCATATCCACGTCTCGGTACTGTTGATGCTTAAGAACATGTAATAAAATGGTCAGTTTATGATCATACTTTTTCGTAAAGTCGTTTCAATTTTTCTTTCCGATACCCTTCACTGACTTTTTCTCTAATTCGTAGCATTCGTTGTTGAATATATGAAAGGAAATTTTATCGCGCGCACAACAATAATAATGACAAAACAATTGTGCAGATATTTTTATCGTTCATTGATAAAAAGTAGCCTTAATTACGAATAAATTCGTTCATTCAACTTTGCATGCAATTCATTCAACAATTTTGTTTTATTTCTGTTCGTCTCATCAATGAGGGAAATAAATAATAAAATGTCAATTCATTTTCATCATCATCTTTAAACATTTAAAAAGTTCTCTTGTGGCCTTCATTCGAATGATTGAATTCTTTTTCATTTTTTACGACCAAAAGCCATCATTACACCAACGTTGTGTATTTTATAAATGTTTTCTGCAATGTGGGCTGCACACTTTTCAGATTGATAAATAAATTTTAAGTGTATAATTTAAAAATAATTGATTTTGTTTACGTTCGTGAATGATTTGAGATTGTGCGTGAGTGTGTATGCGAGAGAATATGTGGGTGTGACTGGTAAGTGAGTAAAGCCAGTTTTAACGAATTTGTTGCGGTCATATTAAATTAAATTTTGCGTTCTTTATGTTAAGAGTTTATGTTTCTGCGGATATAGACATAAATTATGATCTACGAATGAGTGAAAAAATATCTGCAGTTAAATTGATAACAATACAAACGATAATTTTTAATTTAAAGCAACAATAATTTTTCAAAAGACATAAAAGGAAGAGGAAAAACGTCTGGCATTTTGTCGTGATTATGATTTACGGCAAAAATGTCATCATTGATAATTTTTAATATTTTATAATTTGACATCGTTGTGATGCAAAACATGTCAATCCCATCAATCCTAGTTAAGTGATTTCTTTTTCATATCGCTCGCGATTTGTGCCAACAAGATTTTCATTTTTTTTCTCTTACCGGATTTTCAAGCTTCGTTTATTTAGCTTTCTTTTGCATAATAAAAAAGAAGTATCATGATGCTGACAACCATGAAATTTTTATGTAAAACGAACGGCAAGCTCGGGAGAATATTCTTCTTACTAGAAAAAAAAACAGGAGTAAAGCAGCAGCAGCGTTACGCACATTAGAAATGTACATTAAATATTAATGTTGAAAAGATTGTGACAATAAAGTATAAAACAGACAGTAAGAACAATTTTTTTATGATTTCTTTTCTGTTGCTTTAGATCCTTTTCTTTCCTCTCCTGAGGCACTGAAAACAACAAAAAAATATGTTTAAAATTTCATCAACATAAATTGGACAAATTTAAGCGCATTAAAAATTATAAAAAATTATCTCATTTACTTTTATAATAAATAAGGACAAAGTGTTTCATTTATGAAAGTTTACTTTTTAAAAATAGATAGAAAAAGGACTTTTTAAGTACCAAACTTAGAACAGCTTTCTTTCTGCATCCATTAACGCTGCGTTTATATGAAACAAAAACTTTTTGAAGTACACCAACCTCTCATCTTTTTCACGCTTAACGAGAGCTCTCAACCTAATGTCTTATTCAGCAGCAACAACTCATGCACTTAATGAACGCAAGCAAAATTGCACGTTTTCATACCACATGATTTATGATAAAATATGCAATTGCAGCTACCGTGCGCACTAGCTACTAGTCAAGTAAACACATCCATAAAACGACAGTCTTTCTGTTTTAGTATAAATTTCTCATATATTTCTTCTTGTTTCTTGTTTTCCCTCTTCACATAACTTTTGAATAATATTTCAAACACAAACATTCATAAATTTTTTTCTATTTCATTTCTTTTCATCATTTTTATGCTTTTCTGTTCGGTTTTTTATATAAGTAAATAAAATTCCTCTTCTCTTTTTATTATTACAGCAAAAATTCCATTAGTAGAAATTCTAAATTGTATCCTCTCTCGCATCGAGTGAGAGTTTGTGTTTTAATCGTCTCTCTTGAATGATATGAATGCAAAATTGTTTTCATATTTGATCAATTTGATATAGAATTATTTACAGATCTTTTCTTTAAATATCCATCTTTTTATATTATTCTTTTTTTGTACATTTAGAAATAGCTAGATATTGAAGATTTTTTTGTTTGTGTATGATTCATGTTGTAAAATTTTATTTACTTCTCCTTCTGTTCATCCTCATCATCAACTTTCCATTTAAAGCTTATACATTTATTTACTCCTCCTCCTCATCATCATCTTTTGTCTAGTTATTGTGATAGCAAGTAGCGATTCTCATTTCTCTTGTTCCATTGCTGGAAGCCTCATTTTATCCTCTTATTATTTTTCATACACATTGAAATTATTTTTTCTTCATTCTCTCTTGCTCTCTTAAAAATTGCTATTCACTATCAACATAATAATATTTTGAAAGTAGGAGGAGAAAGCATGTCGAAATTTCTTTTTTTGTCTATTAAAATATATTTCATATCTTTTACCAAACGCTGCATTTGTTAATCGGATTCATTTTTGTCCCTATTGGGCATCTGTCAATGAAAAGATAAAAACAAATGAATTCATGCATGAATGAAATTATGTAAAATATATTTCACTGCTTTTCTGCTATAAAAATGAAATAAATCACATTTTTGCTTACTTGTAAGCCTCTGCAAAATCCTTTGAATTTGAAAGTGGTCCAATAACACGAATTATTCCGGGTGAGTGAACGGAGCTTCGAATTTTTGTTAATGCATCTTCGGGTCTCATCGATCCGCACCAAATTTGAGCGTAATTGAGAAAGAAAAGTTGATCGTGTGTAAGATTCAGACCCGGTAGTGCTGGCTCTTCACCATGCATTGCTACCCATTTTTTATATGCTCTAAAACTTTGCTTTAATCCGCCATTATCTGCTATATTTTCTCCTATTTATAACATTAATAAAATTATTTTATATTGAAAATTTTTAAAAAGCTATTCTTACCCTGTGTCATACGTCCATTCATATAAAGACCAACTTCATCGATACGATATTTTGAATATTGATCAATAATGCATTGTGCACGTTCTCGAAAGTTCTTTATTGTAGCATTATTCCACCATTGCATCATATTGCCATCTTTATCAAATTGTCGACCCTTATCGTCGAAGCCATGTGTGATTTCTGTGAGCAAGCATGCATACATGCATGTGCAAGAGGAAGAAAGAAATGAATTTTCATTTAAAAGCAATATATCACAAGCTACACACAACTAAATACGGATTTATCGTCTGAAAGAGGAAGAGAAAAATATAAAATAGGGGAGTGATCTTACCGTGTCCTATAACGACTCCAATGCCACCATAGTTAAGAGACTTAGGGAAATTTTGACTATAAAACAGCGGCTGCAAAATCCCAGCGGGAAAGACTGAAAGAAAAAAAAAATGATTATTTAAGGATCTCGTGCGTGTATTTTGCGTTAGCTTTTCTCACCAATATCATTTTTATTAGGATTATAAAACGCATTAACCACAGCTGGTTCTGTTGACCATTTTTCTAAATATTAAAATTTACATTGAAAACATGAGCTTTACCAAAAAAATTCTTTTCTACCTTTATCAACAGGCTTCCGCAGCAAATTTAAATTTCTTTGCGCGTCCCATTTGAGAATGTAAAAAATATTATTCATAAAATGATTGTCCTCGATCGTAAGCTGACAAAAGTTTCAAATTTTTTATAATTGAGCAATTAAATCACATTTTGACCTTACATTCACATATTCTTTTTGCAGTTCAGTGCGATTTGTTAAAATTTCCGGATATCCTATTCGCTCATTCATCTTGTCCGCTTTCTCTTTCGCTACTGCTCGCGTTTCATCATCCATCCAGTGGATATCAGCAAGTAGTTCATTGAAAGCTTCTCGAATCGTATGAATCATTTCAAGAGCGACTTCTTTGCTCTCATGATTGAAATTATCTCGAATAAAGAGTGCACCAACGGCCATGCCGAGTTTCTTGTTTGTCCATTCAACACATTGTGACCTAGCGATTGTAATCAATGAAAGAGATATAAAATTGGTTTTGTGTGAATGGCAATAGAATTTTCCTCATTTATCAACTCACCATCTATGCCGTTCCGATTGAATGCCTAATAAAATTTTCCTAAATTCGACACGTTCTCTCTGATAGTCATCGATCATGTGAGTCATAATAGACATTACCTGTCAGCACACACACGAAAAAATATGTTAGGTAAAAAGGATGATTTTGTATTTATTGTCTTGAAAACATACTAGTCTCCAAATAATGTAATTGTGTATTATACGACGGTCGGTCTGATTCAGTATTCGCCCCATTTGTACAAGATATGGCATTGCGTAACTAACAACCTCCTCGTTATCTTTTAACTCTACATCGCCGAGTGTGACTTGTAAATATTCACGCCAATTAAGCTGTGGCACTTCTCTTTGTAATTCGCCTAGGGTCAATTTGCGATAAATTGCCGACGTGTCATGTCGATCTACTTCTGCTAAGGACGCCTGAAAATGTAAACGCGAATGAGAGAGTATAAAAAATTAGTTCAATTGGTTGTCTATGTTTTGAGTAATTGATGTGCAACGGATATGTACATTTTGTGAACTGCTGTGACATGAGAATGAAGAAGTACTTAGAAAATGTCCAAAAAATCAAATTTAACGAATTTTTTTAAAAAATTTAAATTCAACTGAAATTCAAATTTCAGTTTTTATAGAAATTTTTTTTGAACTTTTCTATTAACTAATATTCTCTGTTTCTGAGTGGAATTAATAAAAAAAGACTTCACGAATAACGAAACATGCAGAGATAGGGAGAGAAAATGAAAATTGAATTTTCGCTTACATCTGCTAATTTTTTCTCAAACATTACGACATGTTCGAGTTCTTTCGCTGCATTTTCTCCATTTGCTCCCAAAAGAATAGCAGTTTGCGTCATATAACGATGGTATGCTTTTAAGTCACCTTCACTGCTTGGCTTTAAATAGTAATCTCGACTTGGCAACGCTAAAACTAGCTGATCTAGCTGTAAAATGAAATAAAGAATGCTCCATAAATTTCATCTCTTTCTCTTTGTAAGATTTGAAAAAGCAAAGAGGATTTACTTGAAGAATATTGATAGATGAATTTTTATCATCTGCTCCAACGTAAAGCTCTATTAAAACTGGCTCACTGTATTCGCCTCGAAGTTTTCCCATAAGCATTTCTATACTCATGTTTGGCGGTCTCCAATTTTTCTCTACAACTGGCCAACCCCCAAGTTTCTTAAGGACATCTCTTAGTGGTTTATCTCCAATCTTGCGAATCTCGTCTATTTGAAAAATTGAAAGAGAGAGAGAGAGAGTAAGCAAAAGTCATTGAATGAGTAAAAATCCTTTATCAACAGAAAAGCATAATAATACTTACGAAGATCCATACAGCTCTTATAAAAGGTTTTTGCCTTAATTGTAGCTTCATTATCTTTATTGTCAATTGGTTCTTCAAGAACGCCTTTCAAAATAACCTGTTGCTGATCTGCTAATACCTTAAGCAAACATTTAAGAGAGTGAATGAATAAGAATAATGATGTATTTACATGTATAAAAAGAGATCACAAAGAATAAACTGTCTTTTCTTTTTTCTATTTATATTTGTATCGTTTGTGTGTTGATGATGTGGTTGTCTTTCAAGATTACTTTCATTTCTAGTTAAGACAGTATTATCTTTAAAGTCTAAAGCTTTTTTAAGCATTTTTTTATAGAAAAATATCTTTTGACCAATAAATAACAGTATTTACAAATCAAATAATGATTAATGAGCATTCTCATAATTAACATTCATCTCCAAACTCGTTATAACATTTCCTATACAGTGTAAATAGAGAGTGAGTATAAATTACTGTATGTTTACTTAATAAAATAACTGAGCGTGTAAAGCTCTTTCATGTAAAACATCATCTACATCATTAACGGTTTATGTCGTTTATGTTCATTGAAAATAGAAATAACAATTTCTCCTTCTTGCAATAGCAACAGCAGCAGAATCATCAAGAAAGGAATCTTTGTGAGCTTGTAAGCACGATAGAGAGATGAGAATGGAGAGGATGTAATGTGAATTAATTTTCCATAAATCATCATGAATGTGACAGCATATAAAAAGAACATTATCCTTCTTATATTGCAACGTAGCATTAAAATTATGGAGTGAGTGTATTAAGACATTTTTATATATACATTTACATCGCAATGTTAACATCATAATGAAATGCACTTTATTGTTTTGCATTTTTATGATAATTTTTAAAATGCATCAAATAATAATGATGTGCAAAGCATGTTCTTAAAAGCAAAAAAACTAAACTTTTCCTTTATGCTTGTCAACATGAAAATCATATTACACACGCTGCTATTCGAGACATGAATTGCCTAACAGCACTCACATTGCAACAAAGTTTGAAATTTTCAATTAAGCAATTTAAAACAATGTTAGCTTACTTCAAAAGTACTTATGCTCGATCGATCCTCCGGAATCACATGTTTTTTGTTCCACGTTCCACATGCATACTGAAAAAAGTCTGTACATGGATCATATGACTGATCCATTGCTGCTAAAAGTGATGAGGCTGTATAATTGAAAGAAATAGAAAGAGAAAAATCGCAGGTGCTTATAGTTACAAAGTTTTTCCTTCATTCATTTCATTATTAAAGTAAGATAGAACAAAAACTTTCTCTTAATACAAAATGTTGTTTTTGTTAAGTATCGTATGAAAAAAAAGAAGAGAAGGAAGAAG
>JACWBX010001903.1:0-29438 GCA_014622435.1 Polypedilum pembai | reverse complement strand
CATACCATGATTCCATCTATTTTTATCTTATTCCTGCTTATTCTACCGTTTAACAATGATCTACAATGAGCTGCACCTTTATTTTGCTTTAAAACGCTTTAAAATGCTTTATTTAGTTATACGGGACACTGGTGTACAAGCCATACCATGATTCCATCTATTTTTATCTTATTCCTGCTTATTCTACCGTTTAACAATGATCTACAATGAGCTGCACCTTTATTTTGCTTTAAAACGCTTTAAAATGCTTTATTTAGTTATACGGGACACTGGTGTAAAGCCATACCATGATTCCATCTATTTTTATCTTATTCTAGTTTCATTTTGAGCTGAAGGAGGCTTAAACGGATAAAGTTTTAAAATGAAGGGAAATAATAAAAAAGTTGCAGTGCCCTGGACTCGATTATAAGTTGCTCAGTTTGTTGCTCAGTGTGGCCCCTAATAGTTCCCTTACCCTCCCAGTACAGCCCTTTATCCCTCATCATTGATGGTTCGGGTTCAATGTTACGGTTTTAAGACACTAAGCTCGGTTTTAAAAACACTGCTCAAAAAACCGCGAAGCGGTTTTTTTCGGTTTAAGACACTAGGGTTCGGATTTGGCATGAGTTGCTCAGTTTTTCCCCTGATTTCCCCTAGTTGCTCAGTTTAAGACACTGGACTAAGGTTATGACTATAAGGGAGAAAAAGAAGAGAGGCTCCACCCTCACTGTCATCTTCTATTTCCAATATCTTTCTTTCAACCGTTTACCAATCACTCTGTGTAACGGTCTTTTCAAATATCAGAAACAGTCGCTAACACCAAAAGCAGATTGCTTCGAACACCAACTCGTTCGAATACCACTCTTGCGTTAGTAAAAGTTAGTAAGTAATCAGTGTTCGAGGTGAAATACACACCTGCGATACTGATTTAATTTATCAGGAGTCGCGGGGATTTGAATCCCCGCGGTCCTGATTCGGCTCCCACCCACTAATTTTTCCTGCACCACTTCCTCTCCACCACCGACTTCTACCTCTTCGTTTTTAGTCAAGCGGCTAAAAGATATATTTAAAGTATTAACTAAAGTCATTATTCATATTCTTTAACATTTTTCAATTAATTTTATGCTGTATTTAATGGAAAACAACGCTTGCGAAGTATAAAAACTATTACAAAAAAATATATACTTCGCAAGCTTTGTTTTTCTACGACTCTTGACGCAATTAAAAGATAAAAATATTTAATACGCATCTAAATGTTGAACAGTTTGCATTTTAAATTGATTTTCTTCATTAATTTAATGTTTTTAAACATCATATTTATATGTGACAAGTTAAAATAGAGTTACAAAGAGAGATAACTAAAAATGATGCTCCATTAATTGTCACTTAAATCAGCAATGTCAATGACTAGTTCAAAGACTAAATCTTTTTTTTAAATCACCTGCCGCAGTACAATATAGAAGTACATTTTACCGATTTCACCAAGAGGTAGACACTTTAAAAAATAATCACAAATAATCATGTATTTGTTTCATTTTACATTGAAATCTTTTGTCAAACTCTAGCTAAAATTTAAAGGCAATTTCAGTTCAGAAATTTCATTTAGACCTAATTAAAGCATGATATTTAAATAAGCAAAAAGTAATAATATTAAATTCCATTTTTTTTATCATGACTCGTGAACTATATAGACTAGAGTTTTAATTTTTTTTTACCATTTCAATCACATTTCAATTCTCTATCAGAATCAATCATAAAACAACCATTGAATTTCTCAAAAATTTTCAGGAGAATCATCGCAAATAATCACATAAAAACAAACGAAATTATGAAGCGTCTATCCCTTGTATTTCACTATTAGTTGATGTTATAACTTTGCAATATTCATGGCAGTTTATATCATGATCAAGTATCACTTGTGTGCTGAGTATTACATTCATTATCACTCGTTTCCTCATTACTTTCTCTCAAATCCCTTCTTTCTAAAATTACTAAATTAATTTCTCTATCTTTTTAGCATTAATTGAATACCATTAAATGCACATTTTCTCTTTAAATTTTATGTTAATAACAGTACCAATGACTTGATTTAACAACCAGCATTTATTCAAACATTATTGTTTTTCTTTTATCTAGATGCTTCTTTGATATTGCTATCTTTAAGAAAATAAAAAATTGCTTCAACAGAAATATAATCATAATTTGTTTCTGATATGCTTCAAACAAATCTAATTGTAGCTTTTTTTCCTCAAATAACGATCAAAAACTTTATATTTTAGTTAAAGAAAAAACAGTCACATATATCATGGTATCTGTGATAGTTTCATATATTCAAATGTGATGACATGAAGTACAATTAACAAAACACATGAGTTTTTCAATGACGACAACAAGCTTACATGATAGCTTCATAAATTGTCATATAGCTAGAATGAACTTAGAAAACTATCATATCATGATTCAATTGAAATACTTGTAAGTGAGAATTTAACATTAAACATCAATTTTTGAGAAAAGATTCAAATACATTGAGAGTGTCAATATAAGATTCATTTGGAATTAAACATTCTAAAGATTACATTAAATTAATTTTGAAGACTATTAATAAAATTTTCTAGTGATCAATTAGTTGCAATTTCAGGTGTTTTGAATCACCATTAAATAATAACTACAAATAACAAACAGAATCAGATTCAATCCGTTTACACGACTCAATTAGACATACATTGAATATAAGTTGGAGTTAAAAAATTATCGTCTCGCATGAAATTTTATCAGATTTCAGTTCACATTAATTACGAAATCTTGATTAAATTCAGTTTCATAAAAAAATTGATACATTTAATGGAGAAGTTAAGCAAGGAAATTTCATTATGAGTTATCATCAACAAATCAAGAAGATCAATCAATCTTCAATATGCAATGTAGTTGACTGATGACTGAAGCAAACAATTGCTGACAATTGATATTAACTACTATTTAATATGTTTTTAAAAGTTTATTTTGCGTTTTAGTTTTTTAGTGCTCAACATTAAGTGTTTTAAGTGTTTTGTGCTCAGCATTAAATGTTTGAGTGTTTTGTGCTCAACATTAAATGTTTGAGTGTTTTGTGCTCAGCATTAAGGTTTGAGTGTTTAGTGCTCAGCATTAAATGTTTGAGTGTTTTGTGCTTAGCACCTAATGTTTGAGTGTTTGTGCTCAGATTTAATGTCGAGTGTTTGTGCTCAGCACAGTGTTTGAGTGTTCCAATATTTTAATGTTTTTGTGTTTTTTATTGCTCAATATTTAGTTATTTGTGTTAGAGTATGCATTTTACGAAAACGTTAATTTCAAATATAAATGGTACCAACCAGAGTGTTTACAAAGATTTGCATAACATTCATTCAATTAATTTTATTCACTGCAAATTAATTGCTGACGATTATCTAACACTCAAAAACTTTGAAGTTAATGCTACATTTCATAAAACAGTTATATGCTTGTGAATTGAAACAGTAGGGTGCAAAATTAAAAAAAGTGACATTAAATCTATTTAGATGAATTTTACTTATATTTTGATATATTCCTTTTTATACATTCATAGTTTAGCTGATAGAAATCATGATATTAATGAATTTCAAATTTCGCCATAATTTTCAACTCATTTATATAAATACTTTCTAAATATTTGAAGAATTTTACATAAAAACGAGAATATTTCTATTATTTTCTATTATTTTTTTTATACAAATTTAATACTTAAATATGACGATAAACATGATTTTTTTTCTCCAAAAAAAAGTCATATTCTCAAATCAACATTTCTCTTAAGAGAACAGGTTAGAGTAGATATTTATTTTTGGAACAGTTAAAGTAAAAATGGTAGTTTAATGTAGTAGAACTGTTTTAAATTCTTCCTAAATTTCATCAAAAACTATCCTTATTATAAATAAAAAATATGACAAAATATTGGCTTTATTAATGCTTATCTAAAATTATTTTTAAAAGCTTTTTTTATGATTTTTCTAGTGGTATAAACATTATTTATGTTAGTTGTTTTTAAGCAAATTAGTTGCTCACTTTTAAGACCAGTATTCGGCTATTCATTCGATTTTTTTAAAAATAGTTTTTAGATTAGTAATCTAAAGATTATTAATTTTCTAATAATGTATAATATGCAGTAGTATATTCTTCAATTTTACCCTATTGTGCTTTACACATATTTGATAAAAGTGTATTAAGATTTACACTAGCAGTTCAAATTTTTCTACAATCACTTAATAATGATAAAACAGATAATGAAAATGAAATTGAGAGAGTACATTTTGCAAAAGTGTAATATTAATCTAGTGTTCACAAAAACTGTAGGTCGATTTCAATATAAGATTGTTCTATATAATGAAGCAAATATCGAAACAAAACTCTTTATCAACATCAAATTATCAATGACACAACATTTTATTCAGATACCAATTCTGTCACCTTTTTAAACTAAATTTCAACATTCAATTAAACTATCTAACACAAGCAAAAGTAAGTGCATTTACAATCCTTGCACTTTTAATCATTTTATTTGGTAGAATTTCTAATGATTCATTATTGTTATTGTTCTGAGTTTTTTGTCATTACTATTTTACAATTTATTCTCTTCAGTTGTATCCATTTTATGACACATATCTCAATCAAACTCATCATTGTCTTTGTTCAAGTTTCGTTAAATTTCATCAAGACTGTGATCACTATAGTGAAATTTTTTCAAAGTTTTATCCGCTACACCATCTTGTAGTGAATTTTCATCAAATTTTAATGGATGTCAAATTAAAGCTTTTGAAACAATCATGTGGTGATGCTCAATGGTAGTGGACATATTAAGTTAAAGTTATAAATAAGTCTAAAATAAGTCAGTTTTAAATTGATACAAAATGCATTATATTTCTTGCATTTATTACCTTAAAATCTCTCCTAGTCGATGATTCGAATCTTGATTAATGATCAATTTTTTTTTATTTATTTTTGACTTCAAAACAAAAGGAACATCAAATGTCTTAAATTCATTTTTGACATATTTTTTGTGAATTTCATAAAATTTTCCTTGATTAAGATTTGATATCAAACCATAAAATGACAAAACTTAAACACTAAGTTTTCCGTGACATAAATTTCAAATTTCGGTCTAAAAATCAAGCTTTAGTTAAAATTCTAACACTGATAATTGTGACAAAATTTATTCTAAATTTCACTAAAAATTTGAGCGATTTGCAATTTTTCGAGCAACAAATTGTATCTAGATTTTCATTGATTTTATTCAAATTAAAGCACTTTAACTCGTAGTTTAAGCACGAAATGATTGTTTATTAATGAGTAGAGCTTTTTAAATACTCTGCATTGCTTTATAAAGCGAATTTATAATAAATAAAAGACTGAGCAAATTCCCTTTTCGTTTGAATATTGCCCACATTTTTTAACTCTCGAAAAAATTACAAAATATATTATTAAAGATATATAATAGATCAATTCAACCGCATATCAATATGAAAAAAAGAAAGCATTTTACATATGCAACTTTTATACAAAAATTTCAGCTCGATTAAACGTTACTTTTAAGCATGCTTTCAATGCTTAATTATACATAATTTTTGTTAAAATAAATTAGAAAATGACATTCGAACAAGTAATTAAGTAAGAATTCATCAATATACGAAAGTAGAAAAATTTAAAAACAAACTGTGAAAATATTTTTGTATGATTGTTGAAAAGAATTTTTTGTGCAAGCAAAGTGAACGAAAAATTCGATATGATATTCTATTTAATAAATTTTTCATTATACATTTAAAATTTAATTTAAATATTTTACAAATTTTATGAAATAAAATGTATGAATTTCAAAAAAATTTTTTATAAATAATTTCAAAATTCAATTTTTTTCATCTTATTTAAAAAGAGATTGAGAGAGTAAAAAATTTAAGAAGAGAAAACTGAGAGAATAAAAATTTTGAAGAGAAAAAATTTTATAGCAAATGAGAACGAAGAATATTATTCGAAAACAGCTGATGACGATATGAGATTGTATAAGGAAAAAAAGTTTCTTTTCTCCATACTGCTTTGTTATGATATGAGAGAACAATAAGCGTCTTAAGAATAAATGCAACGTTATATTGTTCTTATTGAAATTAAATATGTAGATTTGCAATATTGTTCTTATTTTTACATCAACAAATTCAATTTAAATTTGTTTGTAATATCAAAGCTATTATATTTTGAAACTTAAAAATGTCATTAAAAGTTGATGTAAAGTGAGTACAGGTAACACAATAACTTCAAACTCTTTTTATACAAATGATGAATGAACAAGTCTGTGAAAGAGAACTGAGAGATCTAATAATGAGCTATTTCAGTTTAAAAAATGTGCGCAAAGACAATTAAAGCAAATGAGGGTCTAATTATTATTAATTTTTTATTATCATCAGTTTCAAGGTCACTTTTTGTATTTATCTCTCTCAACTGTTGAATACAGTGTTGGCACTGGTAAAAAATCTGGCCACCAGTATTTTAAATTTAAATTTAAACATTACATTTTTAATTCAACAAAAATAATTAGCCATTTTGCAAGCAATTTCAGTAAAATGAATTGAATTCATGAAGCAAATTGCAAAAAATCATTCAAATTGAAAAATAAATAAAATTTGTATGTTTAAAAATTTCCAAATCAATTTTTAAACTACTACCACGAGTAGTCCGATTTGCTGCCTTTGTTTACTCAAAAATTCATAAAATACTAACTTTAAGCCTAAAAGATTTAGTAAAACAATAATATTTAATGATTATGGTCTATTCATCATTATTATTTTATCATACGTAAATATAAACAACATGTTATGCAGTATAATTTAAATGACTTTTTTCATTATTATAAAATATCAAATTTATTTGCATCTGTTTCAAATTTATTCATAACTTGAAATCTTAACAAATCTTAGTAAACATTTCGAAGAAATTCTCCTTACAAAATATGTATTTTCTTATTTAATGAATTTGAATACAAATTGATTTAATTGAGTCATTGAAATTATTAAAAATAATAATTAAAACCTCTAAGCATTCAAACAATAAGTTGTAAACGCACTGAACACTGAAACACTGAGTTGTAAGAGCGAAAAATTTAAAATAGAGCTGAGCACCAAAACACTTCTTTATTAGTGCTGAGCACTACGAATTATTGTTTCCATTTAATATGACATGAAATTATCTTTAAAATACATTATGAGCTGTTATTGATAGTGATGGGTGTAGACAGAAAATCACTTAATTATATATATATGCTGGTAACTACTCTGGTTGAACATTTTTTTTTTCATGTTTTTTACATCATCTAAGTTTATTATTTCATAAATGAAAAAAATGTTTTTAATTTTAATTAATGTTTTAGCAAATATTTTATAAGTATCTTAGCTTCCAACAAATAACAAATTTATTAATTTTGTTCTTTTCTCTTCCATTATCAATCACTCAACGAATGACATGACACGTGAGTCATTTTGTTTGCTCTTAAACGTTAAATGGAAGAGAAAGTTGATGATGGAGATATCTATTTAATATTGACACGTATACTCTTAACAGAAAAAAAAAACACTTTTGACTTAAAGCACAAAATATTTTCAATAATTAAATTGTCAAAAAAAAAGATAAATTTAAGTACAAAGTTAAAGAAGATAAGGGTTTAAAAAGTTTCTTTTTACAAACAACCCTTTGGCTATAATATCAGTATTTTACCCATTAAAACAACTCGTTTTTTATAAAATTATTTATCTGAATGGTGTTTAATATTCAAATGTAAACTTGAAACGCGCCACAATTAGTTGGAAAGCGAGTCCTTCAGCATATCTCATGTTCTTTACATTAAATCTCTACTTCTGATAATAAAAAATAATAACTTAAAGTGTTTAAACTTTATCATGCTATCTGAAAAATGTTAATGCTTTTGCTGTATACGTGAATTGAATTATTTTCTCACATTTAAAAATCTAGAGATTCAAGTATGAAAAATTTAATCTTCTTAGAACTTTTCATCACACCTTTAGTACATATAGATTAAGAAAAATTGTTTTTACATTACATGACAAACTAAAAAATGATGAAAAGAAAATGCATAATCATTTTATACATGATGCACTCATGAAGAAAATAAATTTAATTCATCATTTTTTATACGCCTCCTCTTTATGATTTTATGCTTTTAATGATTTTATAACGTTATTGTAATAGAAAAAAAATTATTTTTTATTGAATTTATATGACATGACATTGATTGACTTTCACACCTATATTAAATGAGTTTCGTTTTTTTACTTTGTTCTTTTAAATTCGCTTTTTTTTCAATGTATATACATTCTTGTTCACAATTTTAATTATTTTGAAATATAACGCTTTAGACATATGTTATCTTTGTTTTAATGCAAATTATATACAAGTAAAAAGTAACTACTGAAATATACATAGTATGTTTCAGAAAAATAGTTTATATTTTATTAAAATATAATATATTCATAAATGCTACTTTGCTAAATATCATAACTTGTTATGAATGTTGTGCTTACATTTAAGCAAGTATTTATGAAAATGATATTATAGTTTAATGAAAAAATACTGTTGTACAATGATCAAAGATGTAGAACATTGTTCATTTTGTTTCTGTTCTATGTTTTAAATTCTTTTCATTTATATGATATTTGATAAAATAATATTCAAAGCCAAAAATTAAGTCTTTTCATCTGCATCTAACCACATTCAATGTAATTTGCGATAAATATTTTTAAAAATTTCTATATTGAATGATAAAATTTTGTCACAAAATAAATTACTTTAAAAATAAAATAAAACACTATAGATTGATAAAATAAAATAATAAAAACATCAATTGGAAACAAATGTAGCAAATAAAAATATATTAAAAGTCTTTAAGTACTTGTACTGATACTATGAACTATTTAATGATGTGGCAACAACAGAAAAAGAGCATAATTCACATGACCTTCAACAAAAGAAATCTCTACTGCAAAGAGCAGTTAAGTTTAACATATATCATTTCCTTTTAGGCATTTTATGCTCTCACTCTCATAGGACACATTTCAATTCGTGTTTAATTTTTCGGAAAATGATGTTTTCAAAGGGAAAGATTTGAAAAAATGTTGAGTAAGCTTTCAATAAATATTTTACCATATTTGAAAGAGAGTGAACAACTAATTTAATAAAATTTAAATATTAAAAGATTCAAGAGGAAAGAACATTTTGATAACGAATACACAGTAGCTATTGAAACTCGAAGTGCTGTTTCTTCCGAAAAATGTTGCAAAAAATGAATTTTCATAAAATACTTTTTTAGGTATATAAATATTTAAATCAGAGACCTAAAGCGATTGAAATTTAACAGCCACCAGCTAAGATTCAATTAAATTTAGTCGAAAAAGAAAAGAAGCACTGATTGATTAACTTTTAATTGAAAGTCTACCAATTCTAGCTCAAAAAATAGCATAAACTTTTTCTTAAAGAAGTTTAAAGCGTTATTTCAACTAAAATTAATCAATGAATATTTTCTTCTTCAGCCGACCAAATTTAGTTGATATATTATTTAACGCAAAACGGTTTTAAATTGACCAAATTTTCCAATTTTTTCCATTACACTAAAAAAAAATTTTATTTCAATCATTAAAACTGCTCTTTCACTAAAATTGAAATTCTTATTTTCATTTTCGTTTTTTCCTTTCACAGCAAAAAATAAAAGCGGCTTTTAAAGAAAATAAAAGAGTCAATTTAATTCCAATGCGAGCGGCACAAAAAATAGCAAGATAGAATTTTCATTTGAAAGAGAGAATGAAATGTACTTCAAAATGCTTTCAATTTATAAGTTAAAGTATTGACTGCTTAGATAATATTAACTTTTTTATTAACAACAAATTTAGATTCCACAAAAATCTCTCCGAAAAACTCTTAAAAAATGTTTTTATTTCTTGATGTAATTTATATGAAAAAATAATAATAAATTTTCATCTATTTAAGAGAATATACAAAAAGAAAAATTATGATTGAAATATTGAACAGTCTTCATCAAGAATAGCGGAAAAGATAAACTTTTTCGTAAAGTAAAACAAATTGTTACCATCTAAAAAAACAGTCAAGGTCACACAAAAGTTAAATGAAAAACTTCCTATGGTGTACCATAATGCCATTATGCAGAAGCAAAAAATTTTTTGCGTCTCTTTTAATACTAAATTGTTTTTGATCGCCAGCCAGTCTAGTTTTTCTATATTGCTTCATTTAAAAAGACAAAGTCATACTTCTTCTACTTGAAAATTCTGTTTTATTTTAATTTCTTTATAACATCAACATCACAGTTACGTGTTAAAAGTGCATTTCCTGTTGCAGACCAGTGTTTCCTTGCAAAATTTAATCTAATGAAAATTTAAAGAAATTAATTTCAAAATAATTTTAAAAGACTTTTCTTTGTAATTCATGAAATATTTTGTACGAAGTTGACATCAAAATGCACTGCAAAGCAATTTTATTTGGAAAAAAAATTTAAAAACATTTAATGGTGAGAAAATTTTCGTGGTGAAAAAGTTTTGATGATAAAGATTTTGTGGTAAAAAAAATTTTTTTCTTCTAATTTTATCAAAATCTTTGGAATAACTCGTAAATGACATGAATTTTCGGGAAAAGAACTTCTGTTTTACAACTCTTATTGACAGCAGCAACAGGTTAATGCAAAAATTTTGAGGGAAAAACATTATAATAAAGACTAGCTAGAGAGACAAACAGACAGACAAATTGCGGATAATCGGTCTTTTATTTGAAGAAAATGCGTTAAAAATTAATAATAATATTCCACAATTGATAATAAATTTTAAATGTATAAAAATCGGTTTTACATCTTTCTTTAAAAATTATTTTACAACCTAACTAGTTTCACTATTTGCATAATGCATTCTGTTTCCCCATTTACTCTTACGAAAAATTAAAGTTTTGCAGCAAAAAGCTAAATTCAGTGGTATCTAGGTTTTTTAATTTGTCACACAAAAACTTTTTCACAACAAATTTAATTTTTGCAAAAATATAAGACACAAATTTAATGGTTTTTGCTTGAGTTTTAACTTTAAGAAAAACTATAATTGTTTTAATATTTAAATCTTTCAAAATTTTCTTGCGATAAACACTTTAAACATAGATGTGTTAGATTCATATTCAATGAAGCAATTAGTTGAACAGAAGAACAGACTAAATTCTTTTCCACGCTTTTTCAATAGTAGCGGTTAGCTGTTAATAAGTTTATATAAGATAGTCAAATTTTTTTTTTTTTGGTTCTCTAATTGATATTTTAAACAAACGAAAGTGAATGAAAAAATTGAATATGAAAATTAAGGGTGATACATACGGTAGAAAAATTGTATAAAATGTGACAAATGCGGCGAATTTTTGACAATTATTTGAAAGTCTTTTTTTTCGTTTCCATTGTTTTTTAAACGAATTAATAATTTTTTATCTTTATAAATAACCAAAATGTATGATAAAATGTTAAATAAAATTGTTTAGAAACTTAAATAGTTTGTCAAGATTCGAAATTAAAAATCAAAAGTTTTGCGAATATTGTGCTACTGTGTCCATCACCTTGTGAAAATTAATTATTATTTTCTCAATGCTTTTATTCAATAAATTTCAATATAAATAAAAAAACAAAAAAGGCTTAAGTTTATCTAATAAATTTATAATTATTGAATGTGTTAGAAATGAATGATTGTTTTAAATTCAATTGGCAACAAATTTACCACTCTTCTTCGCACCAGAAAATTAAGTGTCTCATCAGACGTTTTTTCGACTTAAAGCTTGGTACAATCAATCAATTGAATTTACTGAATCATTGTGTGGAGTTAAACGAAAAAAATGTCTTAAATGACAACAATCGATATTTCTTTCAATTAGAAATAAATAAGACAGACGCACACATTTAAACACTAAAGGCATATCAATTAAATACCATAGCAACTATTTTATATCATTTGTTGATAAAAAAGAAACTGTTTAATTATCAGTGATAATCAAGCTGGTTTGTCATGATGACAAAAAAAGAAAGGACAAAAATTGACTAAATAAAAGCATTCAAATGTAGTTTTATAAAAAGGGTTAGTATGCTTATCATATATGATGAATAGAGATAGAGATATATAGGATTAATGATGAAATCTAATTATATTTATCTAACAAATGCGTCACTTGAGTACCATCATAATTCTGTCTTCTTCAACTATATAATTGTCTCTCATGGGCTTAAAAACAACTTTTTTCATTTCGATGGAATGTCAATTAAGATATAAATGTCCTGTTATATATATATACAAAAGCATATAGGATATCAAACGCATTGAAAGGATACAGAAAATATTTCTTATATCTCAGAGCATATATAAAAATTACTTTTTCTTAATCATTTTACTTCTCTAGAGCATTTCTGAAAAATTCTTTATGTTAATCTTGAAAAATTGTCAATAATTATTATTTCTTTGATTATTTAAATAATTATTAATAATTAAATTTTGTAAATTTAATTCAATTGAAATATTTGATCTGAAAAATATTCAATAAAGCCAATTCTCCCAATTTTACATTTTTAAAGCATTTACTAAAATATGTTATATAGAAATGCCAAAGAGTATTATAGCAAGTTTTTATAGCATAAGAGAGTCATTCTCACGATGTTTCCTTATATCACATTTTCGAAACTGAAGCAAACGGACTTAAACTTGCTTGCAGACAGTTTATATCATTTGTGATTGCAAGTTGTCTATTGAAGTAGCAGACGGGATATGTGTATTAAAATAGAACAAATAAAATAATTTTTTTTCTTTTACAAAGACTGAAACAATTGATTGTTGTGAAAAATTTAAATACATGACAAATGAAATAAAATCATATTAGATTAGCTTTAAAATATGAAGTGTTAATAAGAATTCAAACATGTTATTTGGATATGTGAATTATAAAAAAAATTAAACCAAGGTGATGATCACTAATTATTTGCAATTTTTTTCAAAAGAAAAAAACAATACGAAGAAAAATTCTTCTATTTTATTTATAAAAAGATTTTTTTTCTGTCGCATCGACCACTGTTTGTCATTATAAATCTTTTAAAACATAAATTTATATTATTATATATAATATTTTTCCCGATTCATCTTCTTCTAAGTGGAAACTTTTTTGGCTAAAAATAATTTTCGCGTTTTTGTGAGCATTTTAAAGTCAAAAAAGTATAAATGTGAATGTACAAATTTCAGTACTAGATAATAAATAATTAGTGTGAAAAAAGAAAAGAAATATTTTTGAGACATAAGGTCTATGACTGTGCATAAGATTGTGAAAATTTTATAAATGTGAAAAAAAGTGTAAGCCATAATAATTTTTCCTCAATTAACTAAATTCACTGTCCGCTTAATGAAAACGAGTGAATTATTATAGTGAGCCAGAGTGTATGTTGCTTCAAGTTCACCTATGTGTCACCTCTAGCAAAATTTAATCTCAAATAAAAAAGAATTAAATTCTTGAAAATGATTTATAAAAAATTTCATATGTGAGATGTTTTGAATTACGCTCTTGAAGGTCATTGTGTAAATTTGTGTTCATCAAAAAAGAACAAAGATTTAATTAAGAGAGATTTAATTGTGGAATTATTATTATTATTATTATTTTTGCGTTTTGCTATCAAACATTACAGAAAAAGAGGCGAAATATTTATTAAGACTTTTTTCTTCATCTATTTATATATATTTAGTCTTACGACTGGCCATGATACACAACAAACACGAGTAAAGAATGTGCCGCATGACGTGCTCTCGTCGAAAACTTATACAATATAATTATTAATACTCTCTCAAAATATAAAAAAATTCTTATATGTTTTGCATATCGGATAAAAAGAAAATATAAAAAGAGAGATAGAGAGGAAAAAAAATCATCATCATGAGTGTTTAAAATTTGATATTGTGATTAAGGCTGACATTGATTTGTTTAAAGCAGGTTGACTATTAACTTCTTATTCTTTTTTTTTTCTCTTTTGAATGCTCCTCGTAGTTGCTTTTTCATACACAAATAAACGATGTGACTATGATTAAAACGAAGAAAGTTTTTTTTGACAAGATTTTCATTAGATTTTTGCTTGCTATTAATAAATGAAAATAACGATAAATGACTTTTTTATTGAACCTAATTAAATTTGATGGTTATTCTTCAATATGAACATATAACTGGTTAATATGTTGAATTAAAAAACTTCAAATTATTCATTCATAGCCTTTAACAATATGTGTTCATCTAACTTTAGCATGCAGCATAGTATGTTATATACTTATATTTAAATAAAATAATGAGATTTTTTTAAAATAAAATTATCAATAATTTATCTAATACAAACGAAGATATTTTTAATCAAAGATGTTCAAGAAATAGAATTGAGAAAGGTTCTTTTATTCTATCCATTAACTTTTCTTTCTAAAACAAATAAACTGTGAACTTGACATATTTTAAAAATAAAAAAATCCTTCTCAGAAATGCTTTCAAATATAAAATTCTGACTCAATTATCAGTTTATATTTAACATTATCTTGATTGTATATCAAGCATAAAAATTTTTTCAATTCTATTTATCTACAATTTCTCACCCTCACAGATAGATGCAGGAATAGATGTTTTTTATGTACTTTAAAAGACTCACTTTCATACAATTTTTTCAAATGTAATAGGTATGCCTATTTTCATACATTCAAATAAGTGTAGAATTCCAAAAAGAGTGAAAGCTTCAACATTGTTACTTGTTACTGACTTCAGTCACAAGTGAAATATATTTATTGCTCTGCTAAGTGTAATTCAACGCTTATAATTCTCTCAAGGATAAAAGAATGAAAGAAAATAAGAGAGAGAGAAAGAGGAATTAAGCATTATAAATTTTTTATTTCTGCAAAACACACAAACATGCGTCATAAGTAATCCTTATGTAGAAGGAAAGAGTGAAAGCTTTTAATTTCATAAATATTATAATGGTATAACAAATAAAATAGCACTTGAGTGTAAAATTTAGCTGCGACAATACGCTCATTTCAAATGTCATGGTACAATTGAATTTTTATTATTGAAATGATAAATTATTTATATGATGATGAAAATTTAATTTGAAAACTTTTCTTTTTTATTTTTATCAATGTATTTATATTATAATTCTATATATGAGAATTTTGCTAATTAAAAATTACAAATAAACATATCACTCTCTTTTAATTTATTGTATTTCAATATTTATTTATGCAAAATTATAATAAAAACATGTGTCAATAGAATCAACATTAAAAGGAATGAATTTATACATATATGGGTACTAAAATTAATTAACAAAGTTTATTTACAAAGAAGTTTATAGTAAGCACTTGTCATAATTTATTCTTTTATCATAATATAATTGAAAAATTAAACAAAAAGATTTTAACTTGCAATTTTATTCATTAAAATTTAAATCCAGAAGAGTTTTTTTGAATAATTTTCAAGTTCTTAAAATCAAATTAATTATGTTTAAGTTTTTTAATTTGTCTTTTATTCAATTTTAACAAATTTCCGGATTTTTGAAGAACTTTGAATATAAAAAGCATTTCGAAAAATGCGAGTGAGCGACAACTTCTACGAAAGAATTTTTATTTTCCGTATATTTTGAATTTTCGTAAATTTGAGCTATGATTCTCAGTTATTTATATAAAAATCAAAAACTTTTAGTTAACGTTTAATTTAAAAAATTTCTTTTAACATAATCTAAATCATCAACGAATGACTTTGTTTTAATGATTATTCAAAAATATGGATACATAAGTGAAATTAAAAAAAAAACATTTCGCCCCAAAATTTAATTTTTGCAAAAAAAATTTTCATCATTTTTGATGCATATTCATTGTAAAAGTATTGTTCTTAAGAAAGCGTAAAATAGAGAAAATTTTAAACTCTTTCAACGAAATTGCGATAAATTGGCAGAAATTTTGCAATTTTAGTTGACATTTTTTGTTTGGAAAAATTGAAATTTTTCATAATTCTGCAAAAATTTTCATACTTTTCGTAAATTTTCGAAATTTCTTTCATATAGCTGTCAACAAAAAATTGGCATGTCTAGAAATTTTAATTGAAATGTAATTGCATAAATGTATGTTCTTAAAAGTTAACACTTGTTTAACTAACACTTTCCTTCAAATAAGTGAAACATACTTTACTTTTTTTTAATTAAAAAAAAAAAAGAATTTTTGAATATTTTTGCTTAGATAAGCCCTAATAACTGTACGTCTCTCTTCTTTAATTTAGAAATTGATTTCATGCGGAATCAAAACTTTCTTATGTAATTCACAATCAAAGAATCACTTTTTATTGTTACACCATTGTGCTCACTAAATTTGAAATTGCTTAGTTCATTAAAGATACACCAATTTTCTACTTTTTAGTTCCCTTAAGCAACTTAAATATCTAGTTATCTTTATTATGTAAATTTCTCTACATTGTTTGCCTTTCTATTTTTTATTTCTGTTATATATTTAATGTATAATGAAATGTTCTTAGAAAATAAATTTCTTATATTAAAGAGAGACACAGAAATAGAAAATTCTACTTTGTTCATCTGTTTTGCATATTGTAAGAGATAAGACAAAAAACGTTTAAGTTTAAATGCTATACTGCACTAGGTAACTTAATGATTTTATTCTTTAAAAAGGTTTGCATTGCACAATGTTCTACAATGTAAAAAATTGTTCACTTATTGATTTTTAGCATTTTTTTTCGACTTTTTACATTATATCAGTAACAGACAATTTTTGTCATTTAAAGAGAGCAAATTGATCTGACCGAAGATGCAAGAAATCAAGAAAAGAAAAAAATAAAAATGAACAAAAAAAAATATGATATAAAAAAGTTTTTTTCTAATTCCTCTTTTATTTCATAAGAAAAACGTTTCATTTCACTAAAAATGCCATTTAAAAACAAATTTTTGTTTACTTACTACTGTAAAACATTAGAATATTTTATTGAAATTTTTTGTTTTTAAATATTGATAAAGATGATGGAAACTGACGAATAAAATCAAATAAGACTGAAGAGAAAGATTTCTTTGATCAGAATTTTTTTTTCATATCCCTTATTTATGTCAATTCAGCTTTTTAATAATAAACTCACAATTCCAGTTCAAAAATTCAACCTGAACGACTCTTTTATTTGAGAAAAAACGATAGTCATCAGAAAGTTTTTTGAGGAATTTTATGAAATTCTTCATCAAACATACTAATCTGCAATAACAAAATGCACTGTAATCGTCCAACCAACTGAAGCGTTTTGATTGGTTTTCTTATTTAATTCTTTTTATTTATCTTATGATTGATAAAACACTATTCAAATAATATTTTGGTAGATTATTAAGCGTAAAGAATG
The DNA here is from genome assembly GCA_014622435.1 of Polypedilum pembai. NCBI lineage: Eukaryota > Metazoa > Arthropoda > Insecta > Diptera > Chironomidae > Polypedilum > Polypedilum pembai. The sequence continues at coordinate 11,996 of JACWBX010001903.1, read as the reverse complement.
AGAAAAATTAACTCAAATTTAAAATTTTTTCTATGGATTAATACGAAATTTTCATAATAAGATTAGCAGTTGCTACTAGTTGCTGCTAATTAATGTACAATGGGTACTTTATTAAATTTTAGTTTTTGTGTTTTGATGCTCAGCACAGAGCGTTTGAGTCTTTAAGTGCTCAGCATTAAGTGTTTGAGTGTTTTAGTGCTCAGCATTAAATGCTTAATTATTTCAATGCTCAGCACTGTGTTTGAGATTTTCAATTCTCAGCTCTTATTTGTTAAGTATTTCAATGCTCAGCATAGTTTTTGATACTCAAAATTTAATATTTATGTGTTCTATTATTCAATACTTAATAACTAATAATACTTGATAATTTCTGTCATCAATCACCTATATAGAAACGCTAAGTGGTCCGATTGCGCTTTTATTCAATAGGTTTTTAAAATATGCGTATAAAAAAGCGAAATACATGCATACTTTATTTCATCCATACAAAAATACTTATAAGAAAAAGCATGCACATACTTCTGAACTTTAGATAAAATACACACATATGACATGAAAACTTTTTTACTCACTTTTGCCTATATTAATTATTTTGCGATTTATCTAAATATCCATCCCTTTGCGTCATTGATTTTATTTTCAAATCAACTAAATATATTACAGATAAAAAAATTCCTCTACTTTTATTTTTTAAGAAAAAAGCCTCAAACCAATATACACACACACACACGTAATCTTTCTTTACACAAATTTATAATTTTATTTATAGAAAAATTTTATTTCTTTCTTTTTACAGACCGAACAGTAGTAAATTAATTAAATCTTCATCTCTGCTCTGCTCTTCTCAGCTGTGTTTTGCCCTCATTCGACCGACATTTGGATGCTCAAGAGTGAAAAAGACACAAATGAAATAATAATAAAATAGAAGAAGGAAAAACTAGAAATAAATAACTTTCAAAGACAATTACAGCGACGAAAAGGGTGTATTTGAAGGAGAGTGAAAGAGAAGGAAAAAAAACTCCAACAATAGCTGCAATAAAATACAGAAAGTAAAAAAAATCACAAATGGTGTTTTCCTAAAAGCATCGTCATCAAAAAGCTTCAAATGAGTGTTGTGAATCTCTCCACATATATTAATATATTTGGTTTAAAGGAAATGAAGTGCGAAAAAAGTGAATGAAAAAAGGAAAAGTGAGAGGAAAAAATTTAGCAATGTATATAAAAGCGAATGAAAAAAATGGAAGTAAGGGATATTATCGGATAATACGTGCGGAGTGAACATGAAAGATAAATGTGAATAAAGAAAGAAGGTGTAAAAAGAAAGTACTGGAAAATTTTCAGTTGAAACTCATTCATGCATTATGTGAAAAATGAAGTCATAAAGTAACTCGAACACAATGCAAACTAATAAACAATTAACTTTGTCTTGTGTACATATTTATAGTGAAAATTGCTAATTCGTACATGTTTTAAAAAAATGCGGATGAAAAGTTAATAATGAAAAAATGATTTATTTTAATATAAAAATTGTCATACGAGAGTGTATGAAGAAACATTTCATAAATATAAAAGAAAACAATTCTAAGCAAAATATTTAATGAAATTTTGAAATCATGAATAGTTCTTATAATTTAACATTTGAATATAACGTCAACGACACAATTTATACGTCATTGAATGAAACCGATAATTCTTCTAATGTGTCATACATTGTCACAACAACATTTCGCTATCTCAATGGCAGCTATAATGAATACCCATGCCCACCTGCAGATTTTCCTGAAGTAAGTCTATTAATCTTTTCTTTCCATTTATTTATCAGTAAATTTATTTTATAATTTTATTTACAGTTTGAATTTTGGACAAATGGCGTGCTTTTGAATCTGGTTGGATTTTTCGGAATATTAGGAAACATTCTTAGTATGATAATTTTATCTCGACCTCAAATGCGATCGAGCATCAATTATTTGTTGATTGGTTTAGCACGATGTGATACGATTTTAATAATTACCAGCATGCTTTTATTTGGAATTCCAGCCATCTTTCCATGGACTGGACTTCTTCGCTACTACTTTTTTCGACTGCTTCCTGACATTTCGCCTTTTGTATATCCTCTGGCTATGATTGTACAAACGGGTAAGTTTAATGTATAAAATAACTAAAGAGTGTTTTTTTTGAAAAGATAAGTGCTTATATATCCACTTTAGTCACCCATCTCTCTCATCCATAATTCGAAATGTCAGTGCATGCATTGTTATTTATGACAATATATGGTAGTGACATTTTACCAAAAAAATTAGATTCTTTAAAATAAACAGTCCAATTTTCATAAAAACGCATTTAGACAGAAAGTTTTAACATTTTTTTTTTAAAAATATATTATTTTATTTCAAGCAAGCGTTTATTTGACATTGACCGTCACACTAGAAAGATATGTTGCAGTATGCCACCCACTTCGAGCGCGAGCAATTTGTACATATGGAAGAGCAAGAATTTATGTTATAGTAATCATCATTTTTAGTATCTGTTACAACATACCAAGGTTCTTTGAAGTGCATTTACAGAAACATGAAGACGATGAATTCGAATTTGGATATTGCATTCAAGCAACCGATCTGCGTGCAGATGGCACATACATATATATTTATATTCATTGGTTGTATTTGATATTTATCTACTTCATTCCATTCTTTGGTAATTATAACAAAAATATATCAATAATAAACAATTTAATTTTTCTACTTGTTCTTTCATATCATTTTTCATAAAGGTTTGATGTTCTTCAATGCTATGATTTATAGACAAGTTAGAAAAGCAAACCGTGAACGACAGCGACTGTCAAGATCAGAAAAAAGAGAAATTGGTCTTGCAACAATGTTATTTTGTGTTGTAATCGTATTCCTCTGTTGCAATATTCTTGCTCTTCTTATCAACATCATTGAAGCATTCTCGGGGCAAATTCATGACTTTTTAGTAAAAACTTCAAACCTTTTTGTGACTGTAAATTCTAGTGTCAACTTTATCATTTACGTAACATTTGGTGAAAAATTCAAGCGAATTTTCCTACTTCTCTTTTGTAAAAGAAGAGCTGGACGTGACTCACCAGATATGCTACATGACGATAGTTCATTTTCAAATGGAGATGCAAGTAATCGCAATTCTGGACGATTTCAAAGAGTAGGAACAACAAGGAGTAGTACGCGAAATGGAACAAGTATAAAGGTTAATAGAACAAGTAGAATTAATAGAGCTCCCTCACCAGGTCCCATTGTTTATTATCCTGCACGCGAGACACTGCCTCGACCATCAAATATTTCAATAACACGTAGCACATCGCTCTCAAATACAGATTGTTGGAATCGAGATGAATTGACAAATGGTACAACATTGATCTCTTCAGCTTTTTAAAGTATAAAAGAAGAAGAAGAACGAATCGAACAAAATATGCTTCAAATGACATTTGTTGATACATAGTTTTTACATGGACCAAAAAAAAGAGAAATACAGAGAATGAAAAACAACTTTTACATAGTGAAAACATTTATTTAAATTGATTGTTCCTTGCTACTTAATGTATCTGTGTATGTTTGTGTACAGATAACGAGAAAGTGTATGATAGTGTAACATATTGACATATTTCATAAGAATTCAGACATAAGAAAATTTTGATTCAAAAAGTCATTAATAACATATTTTTATTTCATACATGAATGGTTGAATTTATGAATCTTAAAACAAAAAACCTTTACAAATAAAATAAAAAGTTCATGATTTGTAAAGTTTTAAAATTTATTGATTTTCATCACTAATTATAATTATTAAATTGAAAAATATAATATCATGATTTGCATCAATTTTAATTTCTGAAAAGATTTTATATATGAAAAAAGGTTACTATTATCCGCATTTTATTTTTCTGTTGTTTTGTTTATCAGTTTCTTTTTCAAAAACGGTTTTTCATCAATCTTCTCTACTAATCTGTTGCTTCTGACTATAAGACCTGTGTAACAGATGATCTTTTAAAATTCCATTCTTTTCCCGATTTATGGCCCAAATATTTGATTTTATGTGGGAATAAATGCTATATATCGCATGTTCAAGAACTGCATAGAAAACATTATGATATTCTTATATCAAAACTTCACTAGAACATTATTTATTCAATAAATTAACTTTAAATTGAGTTTTGCAACAAAATACTGATCTATTAAGGGATAAAGCTTTTTTGACACCATATTGACGGTTAATGTTACTAATATTTAATTTATAATGCAGACAGTTATTTTCATTCATATAAATACATTAAAATTATGGTACAGTTCTATTTATAAATCTAAGGATACAGAAAAAACAAAAGAAAACTACTCAAAATATAAGAAAATTTACTCATACATAGGAAAGCGGGATTTATTGAACTGAGAAAAAACACACACACAAATAAAAGAAGATTTTTTGATGAAAACTTAATTTGAATTGCCAAGAATCGAAACTGTTTTGAAACTTCATTATCATATAACAAATTTACTAAACACTGATGACTGAATAAAAAAAGTTGATGAAGCTTTACACCAGACATAACGTGTTTTTCGGCATATATCAATGTCTACTAATAAATGTTGATTAAAATCAACATTCTTCAAAAGCAATTTAAAATTAAAACTTTTATATTAACATCCAAAAATGCGTTAAAAATTAAAACGATTCTTCGATTTTCATAAAATTTTCATTTCTAAAACTCAATGAATCATCACGAAAGTTAAACAATGCTTTAAAAAATTTATTTTATTATTTGGTTCGACAGAAAATTTAATAATAATAAAATTTGTTCAAATTTTGATTCTGTATTACAAAAGCAGAAAATCCAATTTCAATTCAATTTTTGTGCAAACACAATCTGCAGTTTTACTAAACTGTTCTCAAATTTTGAAACTTCATCGACAAATAGTAAAATAGATAAAGAGAGAAATAGATGGCATTTTAGTTTTTAGGAATTTTCATTTTAATCGAAATGCGAAATTTCCATGTAGAAGATATATTTACATTCTTGTTTTTGTGCATGTCGAATGACCATGTTTATCTTCTCTGGCGCGACGAAACAAAAAAATATGTGATAGAGCTATTGAAACCAGTGGAAAAGTACACGGCCATAGATCGTAATTCTTTCGCGCATTTTTGGCACCATACTTCAGTGTTTGTATTGACAGACTGCAAATTTATTAACTTACTTTCTATAAACGGAGTCTTACAATTATAAAGACGAAAACAGCCAGCTAGCAAGCCAAAGTAAATATATAAGCTGCATTGTTGTTTCCAAAAATGCGCTAAAAATGACGTCTATAAAAAGTATGTATATGAAATATAATGTAGGGTTGTAAAGATGGGCATCAAAATTGAAGAAAAATGATGATTACTTGTGTATTTCGAAAGAAAAAAAAACAGTAATTTTCATGAATAAAAAAGCTAAAGCATAAAAATATTGACGTATACAGGGATAGATATAAAAAATATATTTTTAGATCATGCATAAATTTTATAAAAGCATTTTGTGTGGGTTTCAAATTTTCGCTCGTTTTAACTTATTGTTGTTGACAAACTACTTTTAATTTCTTATGTTGAATAATTTTTTAAGCATACATCTATATTGAATTATTAATTATACAAGTTTTCATATTAAAATGTTTCTAGTAAAAGTAAAATTTTAAAATATCATTAAAAAATTTCTTCAATGTGTGAACAGATTTATTTAATTACCATGCTTTCAAGTTAAAGCACCATATGTGCTCATATTTATAAAAAATAGAAACAATGTTCAATTGTGACAACTTTTAGATAAAGCGAGTGAAAATTTTCCTTAATATCTTAACTTCTCTCTTATTTTCTCCTCTCATATAAATTAAATGAAACATGAAACATTAATGTACTGAGATCCAATGGTAGTAAGTTCTGAGGGTTAAAAATTCAGAATCCTTAAGATAGCTATCTCGGGACTCAATTTCAGGACCATCAATTTGTTGGGCCAGCGTCTTACTATTGACTTACAAAGGCAGCTCAGAACTTAGTACAGAATTTAAGTAAGAAAAAATGTCAAAAAGTACAAAAAAATTAATAGTGTAAAACAATGGAAAAATATATGACCATTAGTCGAAGTTCTTTTGAAGGGTTGGTTTTAATTGACATTTAACGAACTTAAAAATATAATTTTTACAAACAAATGAAAAAAAGTTATAAAATCAAAAGCAAATAATCTGAATCTTAAAAACAGCTTGAAACGTAACACATCAGATATGATACGAACTGATACTCTAAAGTTTTCAATGCGTAATTGATATTGAACTAAGAGAAATGAAGAGAATATTAAAAATTCATAATTAATTAAAATCACAAAAAAAGTTTATGTATAAATTAGAGAAAAAAAGATTGACAAGATACATAAAATTAGGTTTTGAAAGTATGCGTATACTTCCGAACCCTACATAAAATCATAAAATTATCATTGTAAATTTATAATAGACAAAATGTTATTTAAAATTTTCATTACTTTTCAATGTGTTTTAAAACATAAACATGAGCTCTGTATATAAAATTTAATTTAAGAAAAAAATTAAATAAATAAAAATTCTTCTGTTATTTTGTTAAAGAAAATTTTTTTAAATTCATTTAAACATTGAAATATTATTTAATTTCTTTCAGCAACAAAAATAATAATAAATGGATTTTGTAAAATGTAAAAGCTTTCTCGTTTTCAAGTTAGAACACTTTAAGCACGTTAACGCTTCATATGAGAGTTTGTTCCTTTTTTATTAGTAAATAAATTTCTTTCATCAAAATAATGACATTAAAATTATTTATTTAAATCGTTTATTTTATATTTTTTGTCACAACCATTTCGAAAAAAAAAAAAAATTTCTTTAATTTTTTTTTAATTTCACGCTTCTCTTAAATAGCTGTATTTTTGTCAAAACATATCTGTTTGTGCTTAAAGGGCAAATATTAGTTATTTGCAAATATAGGACAATTTGCAAAAGCAACTGACCATGAAATGTTCTAAAACCCTTTTTATAACCTTAGCTTACAAAAAGATTTTACATGTGGTTTATGCTATTTGAGATTTTCAGCAAATATCTCCTAAAAAGGCGAGAAAGTGATAGTTTCTACGAATCTATCAATGTGCTTGAAATCAATTTTAATACGAAAATAAGAAAAAAAGATTCTTTTATACAAACTGTCATTCTTTCACATAATCATAAAAATTTATTTGAATGAAAGAAATCAATTTGTTTTATTTCTTCTTCAATATAAAAGTCACAAGAAATAAAACGTTATGTCTTCAACACACAAAATCAACTCTTCATACTACCCCCTAACGAGTTTGTTTTTACCTGCTTTTGTTTAAAATCATGTAGGTTATTCTTAATTACGTATTTGTATATTTAATATCAAAATATACATACATCACACATGAGAAATGAAAGCAAAATTGATGAAAGTATTAACTTCATTTTCCACACAAAAATACTAGAATCTTATCAAAAAATATTTAATTTTTCAACTTTATTTATATATGTTTGGTAAGCACTATATATATATGTTTTCAAGGGAGTGAAAACTAAACAATTTAAAGCAATAAATGTAAATTTGGTGACTTTTCAAATCCAAGCTGTTCAAAATATGCGAAATTTGTTCAAAAAATTGAATTCATTAAAATTCATATTTTACTGATAGCTTTAATATCAACACATTTTATTATTTCTTGAATTTTAGTTTAATTTAAATGTTTATTTGTTCTTATTATATATATTTTGTTCCAAATTGAATAGCTGCCAAGTAAATGAAGAAAAAGTTAAGCTTTATAGAAAGAAAAAAAAGAATTTCGTGTATGTTGATCATTAGCATTTCTATGATAGAGCAAACGTAGAAATTATTATTTTTTCAAGCGTAACAAAATTATGAACAGGTGAAGACAGAGAATTTTCGTACATTACTAGTGATTTGATTAAGAAGTCAAAACGAAAAAAGTTAATTCATATTTTCTCTTACTCAAGAGTAAGTTTTATCACCATGAACCAGAAACATCCAGCCAAATTAAAGCTACAAACTGGACTTTCAAGGTCATTTTAAAAAAAAAATGTGTCAAACAGCGTTTGACAAATTTTTTATTTGAATTTCAACACTAATTTATGTATAAAATTTAACATTTAACAAATTGTTTTTTTTTAAATCTTTTTGTAGCACAATAATATTTTTTACGTTTTCAGGATGAATTATTTATAAAAAAAACTTCCTATAGCTTACTTCCTCAGAAAAACATTAAATTGCGTGAAAAGAAAGCGTTAAAAAATCTTTAAGGAATCACATAAACTGCTGACATTTTTAAAAACATAAAAATTGATTTTTTTCCCTCTTATTCAGTTTTTTATTATTTCCTTCAAGTATGACATTAAAAATATTGTCCCATAATAACTGGACAATGATAATTTAAGAATAACCATCTATGAGCCAATAACTAATGATAAATTGCAAATGACAGTCACAATGGTGCTCAGTTATGTTCATTAATTTGAGATAAATGTCTATATGTATTATACATATTGCTATGAAAGACAAAAAAAGATCACAAATTATAATCATCATGTTTTTCACAAAATGAAAATTGATGACTTGTAATTGTAAGTGAAAATTTTACTTTCATTAATTTCCACACAATTATACAGGTTTCAAATTAATTTCGTGATTTTCTTCTCGCTTTTCATTTACTTTTCAATTTACTGTTTAAATAAACATATCTGAATGAGAAATGATATTGAATTATATAAACACTTGGCACGAGTATTAATTATGGTGAACAAACACAAAAAAATTTTTCGTCAATACCGATTTTCGATCACCTATTTTTCAAATCTGAAACAACTTAGAATGAAACAATAAATTTATTTTTTTAAAACACAAAATATTTAAGACATAAAAATTTTGTCATTTTAAAACTTTTCATTCTTTAGCTACTGTATACACCTCTTTTTGTTTCAGTCTGTAGTACTAATTATTATTACTACAATTCGAGAAACTAAAATTAAAGTTTATTATTTTGATAAAAATTTATAACCATTAAAAGAACCGATCCTGACAAGCATTTATCGTGAAAAAAGTATATGGTGTTTTGAGAAACTCACGATTTCTTTCTAACTACTTTGTCAAATACTCGAATACCTAGAAAGCTGTCATTGACTATAGAACTCGAAAAATGCGAATTAAAATTTCCATATATGTAATAAAGTGCTCAATTCCAACAACAAAATTTTCCCGATTTTTTTGCGTTTACCTAATAGAATTAAAAAGACATTTCAATTCTTTGCACGTTTCATTCTCATTGCTTTTTCCCACTCGCGTTACCTAATTTCCTATTTTGCGCAAACAAAAATAATTTTATGCTTATTATATTGAACAAAGATTATGATAACTTGAATATTTAAAGAAATCTTTGATGATATGAAAAATTAAAATGTATAAAAAGTTTTCAAAATATCTTTTTGGTATTATTATGTGTTAATAATGCTCTTCACTATTTAATTTTTTAAAAATAATTTTAAGCATTTTTCTTGACTCATATACCATTCTGTACCACAGTATTTTTTCAATCGATTATATTTTTTTATTTTCTATAGACGGAAAAGGAAGTAGAGTCAACTTGTTAAAATTATTAGTCAACAATAGACAAAAAAATTTTTTTATCTTTTGAATAACTTGATCAATGTTTGTGAGATTTCTTTATGCGTAGAGAAATTCACTCTTTATATAGTGAATACAATAAAAAGAAGAAGGCAGTAATAAGACTGACATTTAAATCGTGCCTCCTGGAATGAAAGAAATTAACTTCTAAAAATATTTTTATTAAACTTTCCGCAGAATGGTGATGACTGCTCAAACAAAATTGTGCTGAAATTTCACATCATTACCAATTCTACATAATTCCATTAAAAATGTAATGACAAAACGAGATAAAATAAGACAGAATAGTGTCCATCATTCTACAAAAAAAAATCTCTTAAGAAAAATGTTCAATAACCATGACTTAGCAAATTTTAATGAAATATTTCGCAAACAGAACACAAAATTGATTTTTAATTAGATTTTTTTTGAGTTGTACATACACTCTAATCAAAAACTAACAAGTCATTATGACTAGATGAAAATGTGTAATTAAAAATGTCATATGATTTAGAAAGTTGACTAATGAGTTAATGAAAGTTATTAAATTTATAATGGTAATGGCGACCTTTTTAAACTTCTTATTCATGGCTTATAATAAAAATCTTTATTAAATCATTTTAATGATGAGTGATAAATATTGTTTCCAATGGAAACGGCGGAACACGTGGTGCGACGAAAATCTTTTTGATAATTCAGCTGAAATCGAGTTTAAAACTAAAGACCAATGTGTCTGGTGATTTCTAGCCTTTTAATCAAACTGTAATTTATTATTTTTGTTAATTCAAAGTTATAAAATATAATTAATTCTTACAATTTTAGTTTTGATTCGCACTTTACGTGACTTTCCTTTTTCACTCGTCGATGAGAAAGAAAGAGAAAAAAATTATTTAACGAAACGAAAGAAAGAGAAAGTGAATTTGAAATTTTACGTTACATTTTACTAGCTGTCATCCAATTTATGACAAATATTTTAACGAAAAAGCTTAAAGTTACATTGATCTATTAATGTCTATTTTATTACTCAAAAAATACAAGTTAATATTCAGTCCTAATTAGTTCATTTATCATAATTTAATTATTTTTGTACATTTTTTTGATTTTATTTTATATTAATAAATAATTGAATATGAAAATGAAATTCTACATTATAAACCTACAAATTTTTAATTATTTAACTCTCACCGTTTTCCCTAATGTAAATGCACAAAAAATTTCTTTTACCTACATGAGGATATTCATATTATATTTAAATAATTCATTGGACAAATATGTACAATGAATCCTTTTCTCACACTCAAATATTATCGATTTTTATCTTACATTTTATTATTGAAAATTTGAATAACTATAAATTGTCATCTATTGCATACTTTCCTTACAAGACTTAAAAAATTTTTTACATTGATCTATATCGCACATACTAAGAGTATATATCTTTTTTCTTTTTCTGACAGCTTTGTGAATGATGCTCCCGCGTGCCACTCGATTTAATATGACATACTGATTATTTATGCCTCACATATAGACATGACCATGTATATAGCAGTTGAGAGAAAAGATGATTTAGCGCATGGGAATTTTTGACATTTATAGAGCCTAAAAATTACTTCATGTGTGAAAATTGGTCTTAACATATGAAATTTTTTATCAAAACAAGAAAGAATCTTTGTATTTATTATTTGAAAAATTACACATAAATGTGTAACATGTGTCACAATAATGAGAGTTATTCTTATTGTAAAGATTTCCAAAATTTTTAAACATAAAATTTTTCCACCATTTTACAAAGAATTTTTCATTTTTTGAATTAAAAATTTAAACCCGTGTGAAGTTAGCCCATCCATTCTTCGGGCAAATTCGGCCGACAAAATGTAGATATCATTTTTAAGTAGATTATACTTCATGTCATAGTTCGCAAATGGTGTTAATTTCATGTGAGAACTTTTAAAAGTGTTTAGTACAGTACAAAATACATAAAAATACTCTTTTAAAAATACGCACATGCAATTAAGACCATGTACGAACTCCAAAAAGTGTTTGATATAGTATAAAATACTTTAATACTTTTCATAGTTCGCACATGGTCTTAATAGCATATGCGAATTTTGAAAAGAGATTTTTTAAGTATTTTTATGTATTTTGTACTGTACTAAACACTTTTGAAAATACCCACATGCAATTAAGACCATGTGCGAACTCCAAAAAGTGTTTGATATAGTATAAAATACTTTAATACTTTTCATAGTTCGCACATGGTCTTAATAGCATATGCGAATTTTGAAAAGAGATTT
>JACWBX010001900.1:42123-72184 GCA_014622435.1 Polypedilum pembai | reverse complement strand
ATATCTTGGTTAAAAAAGCTTAGTCTCTTTTTCGGCCATGAATATGGATCGAAAGTGATTAGAAGTTTTTGATAATTGCGTTTGATAGAATCTTTTTGAATTTGCTCACTATATGAATCATTAGTCACAACTAATTGTAAATCCTTTAAAACTTTTGATGATTGGCCAATGATATTGTTCCATCTGTAGATAAATGAAATTATTAAGTATTTTTAGTAACAAAAAATAAAATCTTACTTCTTGCAAACAGTTGTAGCTTGAATTAGTGATTTATAATCAAGATATTCGAAGATATTGATCAATATGTAATCATTTAACTTCTCCATAACGTTAGGCAGTTATAAACTCTTTTTTTTATTTTGTTACTTGTTTTGACACAAAAAGGAAATAAAACAAAATGGGGCAAATCGGTGCGAATCCTTCACCCCAGTTTCCAACCCCTTGTTTTTCACAGATTTTGCCTAATTTAAATTAATTTTTTGTCTGTTTTTTGCTTTTACCTTTCATTGACATTATCAAGAAGTTTGAAAGCAATCTAAGATTCTGTATACTTCAAGTTAGGACCACACATGAATAAATGTTGAAACATTTTAAATTTATTGCAATTAATTTATAGCAATTATTTTCAGTTAATTTAAAGATGGTATTAAAATTGATATAACTTTTCATCAACAAAACCGATTTCCTTCGTTAATATCTTATTCTGTAGTACTTATTAGTATTACAGAATGGCGTATTAGTTTTTATTCAAAGATATTTTAGTTTATTATAGTTCAAAAAGTGTTGCATAAGAATAATTTTTTTTAGCTTTTTTTAATAACTTAAAACAACTAATTGTAACAATTTATATTATAATTAATCAAAGTCATAAATTGTGAATATAAAGTTTTTTAAATAAGAATATGCTAAATTGCAGAGTACAGTGATATTTTTTCGAAAAAAACGTTCACTTATTATTTTATTGTTGTTTTTTTAAATCTCTTTTATTTATTGATAAATCGATAGAGCATCATTAAATGTATATTCTGGTAGATTATTTAAACAAATAATTGCATATTTAGTGAGAAATTTCAATCCAAAGTCAAGAAAGCTTTTGTTTATATTTTTGCATCGAATTTTCAGATCGATATTTCTTAATTCATACTAAATTATTTCTAGACATATATATATCAAAAGAAAGCTCACGAAATGTAAAATGCATCTAAATAAATATTGTTGCTGTTTCTGTAAGATTTCAAGCTTAATTTAGCATCGCCATTTTTAAATACTCCAATTTCTTCAAAAAGAAAAATAGTTTTCCGCTCACAGCAGCTCACGATGAATCCCTAACAAAACTAAAGTTCATGATTAGTAGTTTGTTCTATATGAGCCTCGATCTGCGATGTGATGCGATAAAAAGACAATTTATGATTCAATTTTAGTAAACAGTTTCATATTTGAAGACATTTTGTAGCCATAATTTAAAACATTTTGAAAAATTTAATCGCAAATCACAAAAATGTTATTCTAGTTGTATTTAACATAAATTATGCTTTCTTTTGATATAAATATGTCTCTGAATGATTTAGTAATAAGCGAGAAAATTTGATTTGACAATTAGAACAAAAATGTAAACAAAAAATAACAAGTGAACATTTTTTTCGAAAAAATATCACCGTGCGCACAGTTTATTAAAAAGAAAAAAATTTTAAAATCTTTCGTCAAATTATTTTCAACTGATGTACTAAAAAACTGATCAAAAATTTATCAAAAAAATCAAACACTTTCATTTTCAATCTGAATAGATTATATAAAGGAAGCAATACAAGAAAAATTGCATTTCATACCGGAATATATTTTTCGTAAATGTTTTTCTCGCTTTATAAGAGAAGTGATAAAAGAAAATCAATGAAAATCATAAACATCTATATAAAGCTACATGTGGGAAAATCGTTCGTCTTATATAAAATATTTCCTTTTTACTTCTTATATTTCGCGTTATCTTTTTCCTTTTTATTTTCGATTTCGTAATACGTAATGATAAAATTTGCAAACGAATTAATACATAAGTAAATATATAGAGTGAAATGAAAGATTTTTGTATAGATGAAGTCTCAATCTGAGATACTTTTGAATAAATTTTTTATTCAATGTATAAAAATTATTATGATAATTTACAAAATTTTATAAGGATATATAATTTTTTTAAAATTTCAACAAAAATGTCACAATCTACATCATTGAATTTTGGCTTTAATTTACAGTATTTACACCAGTCTTTATGTATATAAACTCAATATAAATTATTGTGTGATGTTCTAGATACCCATTACTACTCACAGTAGCTCATAACGTATTTTAAGAACGAATTCATGTCTTATTTGTAGAATAAAAATAAATCATTATTACTCAGCTTTTACGATTGAATGATCTTCGGTGATCAGCACTGTTATTAAATGTTTGATGCTCAGCACTATCAATTCAGTGTTTTAGTGCTCAGCATTATTGACTGAGAGTTTTGGTATTTAGTTTAGTACGTAGTTAGAATTTAACTAGTAAGTAGTTTAGTTTAGTAACGTAGTTAAGCAACGATGATAGCGAGAATAGCAATGTTAGTATTTTTGACCAAATAAAGGCCGCAAATTTTACCGACCGTGCTGGTTATAATATATTTGAAAAGTTCATGAAAGAATAAAAAGTTAAATGCTTCGAGTCAAATCAAACATGAAAATATTAAATTGCAAAATTTACTTGAATGCTTTAACTTTTCATGAATGCTTTTAGTGAAATTCAGTTATTGACTTTTTCTTTCTCTCTTGTTCACAAAAAAAGTAATTTCAATATAAACTAGAACAAAGTAAAGTAGAAGAAAAATCGATCAATTTCGTTCAAATGCACTTCAATGGGTGGAAAAAGAAAAGAAGGAATGAGTAAAAAAAATACAAATTTAATTTCTCATTAGATTCGTTTGATAAGACTTCAGCGCGCGCTTGTGCCTTTCTCTTCATTTTCAATTGATCTCTTACACTCAATGTCATTGCTTACGACAATCAGGAGTGAGAAGAAGAGAAAGAAATACAATACATTTCTACCTAATACCTTCACTGTAGTACACAATTGAGAGGAATGAAGAAAAAAAAGAAAAAGAAAACAATCTATATTTGTATATTGAATATTATGGGGTAAGTGAAGAATGAATGAATAAATGAAGAGAAGCTTTCAGTGAGATATCGAAAAAAAAAATAAATTGATAAAGAGAGTGATAGTATAGAAAAGAAGATGTATCGAAATCTGAGAGCCATTCTTTTCTTTTCATGCATCAATAGTAATTGAATTTCACTGTATAAGGTGAAGATGTGAAAGCATAAAAAATAGGATCCAAAATCGATGATGACGTAAAAGTGCAAAAAGTAGAACATAAAAGAACAAAAGTGTTAATACTTTGTGATAAATTTAACCTTTATCATGTTGTTCATTTAATTAAGAGTGTAAGATATTAGTTAATGACTTCATTTAGTGTGAAAAATCAAAAATATATTTGTAAACAACAAAAATGTCGGCCAGCGAGAATAACAAATTTTGATTTCATTCAAGAAATATGCAAGAAAAAAGTTAAGCTGAAATAAACTACTTTACACATAACATATGAACTTTTTGCAATCATTCTTACTCACACTGAAACTAACAGACACATAAGACGTTGTAAAAGTTTTCCCTTCTTTTTAATATCAGAAAGCAATGTGACAAAGAAGCAAGAAAGTTTAATATGAAAAAAGTAAAATAATAATAATGCTAATAGAAGCATAGATGGATGAATATAGAGAATGCAGACAAAATATAATCTCTTGAGGTTTGGAGCAAAGCTTTTGTAACATTTCTCATAATGGAAATTCTCTTTTATTTCCATTCTGTGAAAATAAACACATATTTGCCTCGAGGAGTGATGAAGAAAGAAGAAAGAATACAGAAATTGGCTTTCTTGTATATACCAAGCGTGTGGCAGATGAGCGAACGTTTCACATCAGTTGAATGCAAACATTTGTGTGGGTGATGAGACAGAAAGTGAAATGCGAGAAAAATCGTTTAGTAATTTGATGTCCAAAACATGCTGCAGTATCAGCTTGTCATGCGTCACTTTGTACAATGTTGAGCTTAATTGAACGAAAAATATCGTTGATACTAATGATGAATCCTCTTAGGGGAAATAAAAGCGATGAGCATCGCAAAAGTTTCCGTTCAATTAGACAGTAATGAGTAAAATGATGTGATTACGACTATTGACATTTCAAAATGTACTTTTGACCGCAGTTCAATGTTAAATATTTTGTCATTCATCGAACAAATCGATATTCAATTTTGGATTACGTGAAATATTCTTGCATTTTAATGACATGACATAATAATAAAAGAGCAAGCTCATAAGATTCGTTTTACTTACATAGCTAAATTGAGTGACAAAATTAAACATACAGCTCATTAAAATTCCTGGCAATCAATTTATTAGATTAAAACTCGAAGAAGAGATAATTAAATTTTCTCTGCTTTTGCATTTTTATATGTATAGAAGAATTTCTGATCCAACATTGAATTTTTTAATTTTAGCCTCATGCAACAATATAAGCTTTAATGGTATATTTATTAAACTATACAAATAACTTTGGGCTATAAAATCAATGTCAGGGCATAGTCTAGAATCGCAAATTTTACCTGCATGAAAAAAATAAGTTCTAAGACACATGAAATTTCATTTATGCAGAGATTCATTAGTATTAATTGAAATTTAAATTTTAATTAAAAATTTTAAGCAAATTCTTCTTTCATAACATGTTAGTCAAACAATTTTTATGGAGCTTTCATTAACAAACTCGAATTATCTATTAAGTACATAGCATTATATATTCATCATGCTGTTAAGTATTTTATAAGAAAAAGTATTAAAACTCGAAAGAAAATCTGTTTGTTGAGTGAATAAAACAAAAGTTTCACATATATGAATATACAAAATAATTTAGTACTTCTTTAAAACTTTATATTGCGCAACATTTTATTTTTATTTAAAGTCATAAAAGAGACTAAAAAATAAATATATTTTCTTGTACCATAAATATAATGGAAAATTCCTTCAAAATTAAATCATTTCAAGCATGACGTCTTATTCTGCCAAAAGCATCAAATGTGGGTCGTTGTTGTGTTGTTATGACTTTTGTAATTGTCCCTCCTGGCGATTGAATGGTTTCTTTGATAACAGTTGTTTGTCTGTTGTTGAATGATTGTTAATAACTTTGTTTATAAGTTTCACCAATTGTGTTAGGATATAAATTAAGTAATTATAGAAAACTACTTGAATCATAATCACTGATGTCCATATTTTCAAAACCATTATTTATTAGTTGACAATGATTTAAATTAAAAAGAGACAAAAGAATAAGATAAATTAAAGATTTACTCATTGTGCTGAGAATATAATTCAATTTGTACTTGGATTGCAACTGATGCAATTTATGAAATATGATTCGTTTTATATATTAAAAATCGTTCTCAAAATGATGTTATCAGTGAAGCTGGAAAATTTTCCATGACAGAGTGGCGACAGCGTTGACAAAGTATAATTTTTTCATGCTCTTTAAATTTGAAGATTTTTATCTTAACATCTTTTTGCATGAAACTGCTATAAGGTCACGAAATTTCTCGGACTTTTCCAGTTTGAATGAGACCGACACTCTGTCATTTGCTTATGTTTTAATTGACATTTATTAAATTTAATGAATATTTAATCTCTTTTTTCGCGCATTCAACGTTGATTTGTGGTTAAATAGTTACTTCATTTTCTTCAATACTTACTGAAATTAAATTGCCATTACATAAGCAAGCACGAAAAAGACTCATAATCTCTGATTCATTTATTTTAATTTTGTTACACAATTTTGCATGTGAAATTCGACACGTAAAACGATAAAAACACGTCGTTCTATCACTCTTCCGCATTACTGCTTTACATATAGAAATTTCCCTATTTTCTTATCTTCATCAAATGATGATTTTCCATTTTCTGTCTACATTTTTATGGAATATTATTTCTAAATAATTTTTTTGATTCGAAATTTTGTAAACATTTTAGCTAAATAAATAAATGGTTAACAGAAAATCAGGGGAGTCGTCACTGTGGCGAACAGTTTTGCTTTTCTTCGCTTCTTTTTGCTAAAATCATTCTGTAGAAAATTGTAGAAAAACACAATACAGTTTTAATTAATCAATAGATCGTCAACAAAATTGTAATCAAAATAAAACTGATGAATAGCTCATAAAAATAGCAAAATGAAATTATATAGCTTATCGTCATACGCCAATAATACATGTGACTTGCTTTATTGATTTCAACGAAATGATAAAATTGTACAACTGAAATATTTGTCATCATTGTCCGACTCATATCGATTTTAAAAAGCATGCAACATGCAAAAAGGATGTAAATTTTTCCCAATGAATATGTATAAATATGCCATGAAATAAGTATAAATTGAATGAAAAATTATGACAACACTATCAGTTTGATGTGACTGAATCTAATAGAAAGATCATAAAAAAATGAAATCAATCATTTTAGTTGTGCTCGTAACGAGCTGCATTGTATTATTCGTAAATCAAGTCTCATCTAATATTATTCCTGATGAAATAGCACAAATTGAAAAACGTGAAGCAGCAGCTGGTGGAGCGTTCAGTATTCAAGTTGAAACTGAAAAGCCAAAAGATCAAAGTACAACTGACAAACCAGAAGAAGAAACTAAAGCACCAGCTGAAGAAAAGTCTGCAAGAAAAAAGCGAGATATGTCGGATGTAAAGGACAAAATTAAAGAAGGTTTCAAGTCAGCTGGTGATAAAATGAAGCAAGGAATGAAGTCAATTACTGACATGTTTTCGAAAAAGAAGAAGGAAAAGCGTGAAGCAGTAAAAGCTCTAGATGATGTTTCAAAAAAGCCAGAAGAAGAGTCAAAGGATGAGAAAAAAGACGAGAATGAGCCAGTAAAGAAAGAAAAGCGTGAAGTAGGAGCTGAAGAGTTAAAAAAGAAAGACAATGAAAAGGAAAAGAAAGATGTTGAAGAGAACAAAAAAGAAGAAACTGAAAAGAAAGAAAGGAAGAAGCGTGAAACTGATGAGAGTGAAGCAACTACAGCAGAACCTGGCAAGGGAGGAAAACATAAAGGCAAGGGAAAACGTAAAGGAAAAGGCAAGAAAAATAAGAAAAATGATAAAGGAAGCAAACCAGAAGATGAAGCAAGTCGTAAAAAACGTGCAATTCTTTTTGGACCACTTAGACCTATCAACAATTTAAACAATTTTCAAGATCCAGCTCGTAAACATCTTGTCAGTTATAACGTTCGTCAAACACAAGAAACTAGCTATTCTTTAGTTTAATTATGACACATATATGATAACGGTAGCAATCTTAGTAAATGACAAATGGAAATCTTAAAAAAGCTTTAACATAAAATTAATGAAAGAAATTTTATCTCGTGTCTTCTCTTGGTTTTATATAATTTGATAATAAATTCTGTTTGAAAATTTTTCAAGCATACAAAAAAAAACATAATCCTCTGGCATTTTTCATTGTTTCTTTTTTCTAAATCCAACCCACAATATGATTGAAATGTCAGTTTTCATAAACACAAGTAAGGAAGAGACTTATGCTCATTTATCGAATACACTTCATTCACATGCACTCGACAAAAATCGATTCGAGAAGCATGAAAGATTTTGTGCTTACCATCAAATAAGTCGTAGATAAATCTTGTCTTTTATATTCATAAATTCTTATGAGTGGCTGACGTTAGAGCAGCAAAGAGTGAACATATATGAATAGAAAAATATTTTTGCTGACAACGTGCCTTCGATCACTATGCATTGCATACAAGTCCTTCTGTGCTCATGTGTCGTGTACAATTTAATAGCGATAGAAGATTAAAAAAAAGCTTTCATGGATTTTTATTTTTTTTTGTGACACATCATAGTTGAAATATCGATATAAAATAACTTTGTCTCTATTTAAAGAAAGAAAAAAAAAGACTGAATGATAAACTAAAACATCAAAATAGCGTGAATGAAATGGAAATAGAGAAATAAATTACCTAAAAATAACACGCGACCAATAATAAAATAGGGAATCTGAAATAAATTCATGCGTATACAAGCAATAAATAAATTTCTATTTTTTTTGCTAAATACACCAACCATATTTGTTAGAAACTAAGTAAAAATGAATAGGGTTGAAGGTAAACAACTTTGACATATTGTAAGCAAGCAGTCAAGCATTTAGAAAATATATGCAAAAGGGAAATAATCGAAAAAGGCATTAAAAAAGGAAATACCAAAAAATTTAAATTCTCAAGTCAGGTCAGTACCGGTCAATTTATTACTTAAAAGGGTAACTAAACTAAATTGTTGATGATGAATTTTGAATGAGTGTACCTTTGTAAACATGCTTTTGAATTGATAAAATTTTCATTAAAATGACATTCAAGAATATCAAAATGTCATAGATATTCTATTCAATTACAGCTTTTAAATAACAATTTAGTTTGACTTTCTATGGTCATAATTGAGAAATAATAGAATACAGAGGAAAACAAATTTAACGAAAGAATTTATTTCGTCAATTTTCGTCAATGTTTACAAACAAAAATTTTGATAGAAAATATTTGAAGCCAAATTCTAAGCTTTTATAGTAGTAGAAATATTGCTCTTAATTGATATTTTTAGGAAAATGATAAGTTTTCCTTGTCAAATAAAAGAAAACTTCAAAATTATAAAAATATTTTTGCATCATTTGCCTTTTGCTTCTTTTTGTTTATTTTATCCTTTCGCATCTTTCGTCAAAGTTATTTTTCACTTGTATCAAAAAAGACTGAATTTGAATTTTATCTGCCTAATTGCGCATTCTATTATTTCTTAACCATTTCTTACCATAAACTTTATTCAATCAAGTTGAATGACAATAACACAAATGATCTCTGTACTTTATATAAAAGCTCATTTAGATAGCAACAAAACTTTTACATCGAATGTTATTAAGAGCTCAAAATAAAGCTTTTCATAAATGACTGTTTTTTTCAATATCTTCTCTCTATTCTTTCATTTTCCATTTCACTACACTGCTTGCTCTCTGTTCATTAGCTCTTATGGTACTGTGCAAAAATCATAATAAAAAGTCATAAAATAAGCTTCAATGAACAAAAAACATATTTTCCGTTTTACTTTAACCATCACCATAAACATGCTAAAAATATGACGATGAAATGGTTAACACATGGATGATTGTCAAATGTTTTTCTTTTTTCGTCTCTCGAAATTCATCAACGAAAAATATGATTTTTCCCCATTCATTCACATAGAAAATGTTGTGACAGTTGTTGATGAAAAAAGTATTATGGAAAACAATTACGATCCCTAATTGTTTATTCTGTGTTGTGTGATGACGGTAAGAGGATTTAATAAAAACAAAAAGTGAACAGCTTGTCGATTATTACATGCAAGATTTCAAACTTAAGCGCAAAAATTTTCACGTGAAATTTTATCAAAACACCGCATGTAATGTGATTTGTAATACTTTAAGTAAATATATTTAATGAAAGATAAATGAGTTGCTGTTTTATATATAAGATTTTCTTTTCTATTTCATGGTCAATGTTTCGACTTGTAAGAAAGTAATATGTAACTAAAACTTTGTTTGAAAAGACATTTCGAGGTTAAGCTTAGTGACAATGTATTAAAGTTTCAAAGAGTGTCCAAACCTCTCTAGCTTTTATCAAAACCAATTTGTTACTCTATCGACCAACTAACATGTCAAAATGTGATTACTGTAACAACAACGAGCACAGCTGTGTATACGCTTGACTTCTTCTCATGGTCTATATCTTAATTTAACACATGAGTCATCATGAAAAAGGAAAGCTAAATAATAGAGTCAGAGGGGTAAGCAGAGAAAACTTATTCTTTCTAAAAATTGAATTGATTGAGAAAATTTTCACGATCACGCACAATGATACATATATAGAGTTGAAGTGTTGAAGCATGCAAGTGAAGATTGTTAAAAGTAACAAAAACAATGTAAGTGTCAAGATGAAAATTAATTGTGACATCGAGTCATGTGACATGAAAAGATTAATGCATTAATTATAAAGAGCGTGAGGTGTTTTGTCGAGGACTCTTTCTCTTCTTCATGATTTATTTGCTTTAACTTTGTTATTGTGTGCGAGTAATACTGTTAATTATCCTAATTATAATGGCGAAAAGAGAGGCATTCTTATTTTATATTCATTAGCGACGATAAAGTTTCTTTCAATAATGTTTCTACTCAGCAAGAGTTGAAAATTTAGTCTAAAAGAACAAAAAGAGTTAAAAACTTTTTCTTCAATCAATTCATTATTTTATAGATTTATTTTGTTTGTAAACATATTCACAGCTAGAGCAATTTTCTTTCATAATTTGGCAATTATACAAATTGAAACTCTCATAAAAAAGCTCGGCCCAAGTTTTTTTCTTTATCCTTTTTACAGAAAAGGAACATGCAAACATTGCGGTAAGGGTAAAAATTCAATTTTGATTCATAGCCATAGCTGATTGTAAAATCAATGGCGGGTTTGCTTATAGGGGCGCTTTCATAACTGAAACGCATACATTTCTGAATATTTGAATTATTCTCGTGAGAAAATTTTATTTTTAGCGTTCAGTTTGAATTCCTGCCGTGCTTTGTTTAAACACATTTTTATGATAACTATCCATATTATGGAATGTTGAACTCTGTTCTCATAATTCTATTATTAATTAAATACTATTACTGTTCATTGTTCTTTATTGTGTGTCGAAAGGAAATACTAAAATAACAGCACGTAAAGCACTCATGAAAAAGTCATGGATTTAAACAAAAAGGACTTTTCATCAAAAAACAAAATGCTATAGCATGAGCAGAAATTTGAAGTTGAATAAAAATTAAATAAATGGCACATGAAACTTTCAACACATTTTCCATGGTTATAGCAAGAAAAGTTTTTTTTCTCTCTTTTCATTTTAACTTTCTCCTTCGTTACTCTTTTAACGATTTTTTACATCATCATGAAAGCTGTGAATTTAAAGAATGTGTGAAATCATGATTACAATTTATGGTGTTGCATAATCATAAATTATTTGTGGTTCAAAATGATAAGGGTTAAAAAATTTCATTGTCATTCTTAACAAAAATCCATTAAATATTAAAGTTTAACGTATTTTAAATTTTTGAATTAGTTTTGAAATTTTTTGAACTTCTGAAAAATTTTACAAATGTTTTTTGAACTTGTTTAAGCTTTTACAATTTAAAACTTATTTTGATACTTTTGAAAAGCTTGTGAATTTTGCCACTTAAGTGGAAAGACAAAGCTTCAGTGGTTATAATAACATTTTCCATTTTTATTCCGCATCAAAAATGTGTTTTTCTCTTATTTACACACATAATGTAATAGCAAAGAAAAGAAAAAACTTTTCTTGTGACAATTTCATCATTTAAAGACACCAATAGTAATTTACTTGACAATCGATAAATTTATCACTCAATAAGGAAGAATTATAGTGTAAACTTCGTAATTAATTATTGCACTTTACTAACATTTTCATCATCATCATCATCATAATTTTAATTAAATGACAAAGTTGAGCGACAACGATGATGATGACGATAAAAAGTAAAGCTTTTTTGCTAACTTTCTCTCTATTTTCCTTTAATTAACAGCTTCCAGATTAATTAGACGAAGAGTGCCAGCTGCTGGACATTTAATGACTCCCAAAAGACTATGGCTGAACAAGATTCCAACTCAATGTGATGTAGTTTTGGAATTTCCTGGTAAGTAAATATTTTAATATAATATCTAGAACATGAAATGCTTGTTATTCATGAATAATTGCATTATTATGTCATATAATGCCCTTAAAACTATTCAAAGTGCATTTAAAGTTATAAAATAATAAACTACATGCAATATGATTCCAACAACAACAATAATAATGACAATAAAATTCATACAAAGCTTGTTTTACAATTATTACTCTCTCAATCTCTAGAAAATGCACCCGATGAAGCATTACGATGGTTGTTAAATAAGATAAGAATAAGATCAGCCGAACATGATGGCCTAGGTTTACAATGTTTAGTAAGAACACATGAGAGTACAAAGCGCACAGCATTTTATATATCCGCCCCGACAAATATTCTTTTCAAAGCGGCCGAAGTTTATCGACTTCCAAAGAGACTTCGATCAGATTTAGGTGGTGCATTACGTGAATTTACGACGCGAGAAAGTCATTGCTTTGAGCAAATTAAAGATGAAGAAGGTCGTGTATCATTGTTTACATCACAAGAACGACAATGGCTTGTATATCAGCTTCTTCAAGGACTGAGAGCATCGAAAAGCGACACAACAATGTTTCAGGGAGCCGCAAAAGTCGAAGAAGGACAAAGTATTGTGGCAGCATGGCAAGAGTCTGGCTTAATCGTTCAAGTTTTTCCATTACATGAAACAAATGCCTTAACACAATTAAAAAGCAGTTGGGTGAGAAAGTTTTTTGCGCCGCAGCCTCTTGGTAAATATTATATGAATTAAATAAAGATTAATTTTGCCTTTCTAAAATTTTTATTTCTTTTCCTTTTTGCAGATGATATTGCATCATATTTTGGCGTTAAAGTAGCACTATATTTTGCATGGCTAGGACATTATACGTGTGCATTGTGCGTGCCTGCGTGCTTGGGAACACTTTTATGGGCTGGTTTATATGGTCGTGGTCAGGTGATTTTCATTTTTTGACATTTTATGGTTTTATTGTTTTGATTTGAAAGCTTTTTACATATTCTACAGACAGCACAAGACATCGGACACGTTCTGTTTTCATTATTTAACGTGGTATGGGCATCACTTTATTTAGAAGCATGGAGACGATATTCTGTTGAATTGGCATTTCGATGGGGCACATTGTCGACACCGCCTGAGTTGCTTGAACCACCTAGACCTCTCTATAAGGTGAAACAATTTCATAATTCAATTATCACGCAATCTCATAAAAAATCATTCAAAGGGTCCACTCGAAGAAAGTGCTGTGACTGGCAACTTGGAGCCAAGAGAACAACCCGCATGGAAACGACGTGCTTTTCGTTATCTAGTTAGTTTTCCTATAATTGCTCTATGCTTGCTCTCCGTCTTCATCGTAATGTTCCTCATGTTGAGGCTGCAGGTAAATACTACTATAATAATTTTTAATTAATTTTTACCACACATACAAACCACTATCAATTTCACACATAATTTAATCTTGGGAATTTCATCGTCATTATTTTTGTGGTTGATGTAAGCTTATAGATGTCATATGGAGAACAAACGTTGTTTTTGTTTATTTAATTTTTCATTATAATTTATTGGCTATTTGTTTTCAATCATTAATAATTTTACTTTGGATGAATTTGGAAATTCTGAATAATTTTTGATTTTTTCAAAGTTCATTAAGCTAAAATCAAGGCTAGAAAACTCTTTGTTATGTAGCGTAACGTTCTTAAAGAATAAAGAATTCTCAAACCTTGAATAAAAGTGAAGAAAAATCGATAAACAATAATGACGATAATAAATTCATTTCTTTTGTCGTATAATCCTACAAAAAGGACTGGACTGACTCGAAGCTACCTGAGCGTGGTGTTTTTAGTTGGTTAACTTATATACCAACAATTTTATTAGCCGGTATTATAACATTGATGGATGAACTGTATTACAAATTGGCGGTGTGGCTGAATGATCAAGGTTTGTTATCGTGTCTCAAATTTGTTATTTATACGAGGAAATTTTACTCATTAATATAAATTATTATCGCAATAATGCTATCGATATCTCGTGACTCAAGTTGATGAGTAAATTTCCTACAGCTTCTAGCATTATTTTCGATAGAAATGTTGCTGCCATAATTTGCCAATTAATCTCTATCTTTCTCCTTCATTCACTCTTTAATAATTAATACGATTCATATTTCATGCTGCAGAGAATTATAGGGAGCAATCGAAATATGATAATCATCTCATAGGAAAAGTTGCACTATTTCAATTTGTCAACTCCTTCCTTTCACTATTTTACATCGCATTTTACTTGCGCGATCAGGAAAAGTTGAAAGAGGTAATTAATGATGCAACTACGTGATGTGAATGATTCATGAATGTTTTTTTCTATTCATAGCAACTGGCTGGTTTGCTTATATCAAGACAAATTATAGGAAACTTGCGTGAGTCTGCTTATCCATATATAATGGAACAATGGCGATTAGCGATGCTTAGTTTTAAATTATGGGGTGCACTCAGTCCAACAAAAGAACTTCCGTCATCATCGATATTTAATGAAAACGATCCAAAAAAGAATGATGACGTGCAAAGTGAAAAAGAGATTGAAATAGTAGAAAAACAGTTACAGGATGAAAATCAACCTTTACTTACGAAAAAAAGGTCAATAGGTCAAGCGGAAATTGAGAGTGCATATTTTAAGGTGAATATATGCAAATAACTAAGATTTTTTAATTAACTTTTGCCATTCTGCATGCATTCAGTATGAGGGAACATTTTCCGATCATTTTGAAATGCTCGTTCAAATGGGCTACGTAATTCTCTTCTCTTCCGCTTTTCCACTCGCTGGATTGTGTGCGTTAGCTAATAATCTCATTGAGATACGATCGGATGCATTTAAATTAGCTCATGTTCATCAACGCCCTTTCGGTCAACGAGTAGCAAATATTGGAACTTGGCAGAATGCATTGAGTTTACTGGGATTAGTAGCTGTGATTGTGAATTGTGCATTGATCGGATTATCAGGACAGGTTTCGAGACTTTGGCCTGGATTAACACAGACTCAAACGGTCATTTTGATTGTTGCACTTGAGGTAAATTTTAGTAATTGTTAAAGTGGACAAAATTTAGGAAAATTTCATAATATTTTGAGGCTGAAAATTGTTAGAACTGAATTAAACTATTTTGTTTTCTCTATTAAAAGAGCCAAATCTTATCATAGAACAAAAAGTTTTATTTTTAAATTTTAAAAAAATTTTAAAAATTTTCTAAATTAAATTCTTTATTTTTAACGTATTTTTCAAAAAAGCTCTTATTTTAGAAAGCTTTTACATTAGAACAAAAATAGGGAAAAGTGAAAATTTTAAAAAAAAATGTGCTTAGTTTTGAATATAAGAGCCGGAATTATTATAATAAAGCAGAGTCCGAAACCGTTTTATCTTTTAGTCGCGACTAACTAAAATGCAACTAATTTTTAGTCGATTAAAAATAAAACACTAAAATTAAAATTTAACCGACTAAAACTGATTTTAGTCGGTTAAAGTCGACTAACTAAATTTTAGTCGGTTAAAATGATCGACTAAAAATCAACTAAAATTTAGCCGGTTAATAATCGACTAAAAATTAGTTGCATTTTAGTTAGTCGAAAAACTGTTTCGGACTCTGTAATAAAGGGAATACGGTAGTTAATTTATTGATTATTTATTAAACAATAGTCAAAATAAGCAGAAAAAGTTTAATATTTCTTATTTTTATGACAAAAACTTGAATTTAAAATTTTTGGTCAAAATTTCTCTCCTGGTCTTAGGCTATTTAGACAATTGTCAAATAAAATTTTCATTTATTCTCTTATCTCATAGCATATAATGCTGGCATTGCGTTCTGCATTGAATTATATGCTACCAGAATTGCCTGAATGGTTAGCAGCTGAAATAGCACGAGCTGAACATTGTCGACGAGAAATGCAATGTAAAGGCACATCACCAAGAACAACGCCACCATCTCCACACTCATCAACATCATTATCACATGAACAGAGCACATCTGATTTGTATGACAAAAATGAACACATTAGAAGGTTAATATATGAAAAATTGCTTCCAAAGTGCTTTAATCAAAAGTTTTTATTGAAACAATAGCTATGAGCCTGATGATGTTGTTTTTGAACGAACAACGCCGAGTAGTCCTAAACGTTTCGAAGATTTGCATCGTGATCCATTTAATACACATCAAATTCGACATCGATCTCATCGTGGAAGTGCCGATCAAAGTTCATATCACGCCACTGGCACGACACCCGATTCGCCCATCTCTCAGGTAGGGATTTATTCGATAGCTCAATTCGTCGGCACACGCTATTGACAGCAATGAAATGAGATCCTGCCATAGCGTGTAGGCGTACGAAATCCTCTTTTCACTAGCTTAAAACTCAATTTTATTCAAATAAAATTTTTTTATCCATTTTATCTCTTTTTCTCTTCTTTTTTTCTATCACACGAAATTTTTTCCTTATCTTTTTCTCGTTTTCCCAATATCAACAAAATATAAATACACAAATATATCAATCCTTCACTTTCCATTCTCCTACATTTATTTATTCACTCAAACCATATTTGCATACCGAAATACATACACACACATGAATTTGGAAAAATCACACGAAAAAATAAATCAAAATGAATTATAGACAAGTACTGTTTTGTGTCTGCGACCACTACACGATTCATCCTCTGCTGGCCAATCTGAATCTGTGCAAAATATTTCTTCTTTCGAAGCATCTGCTGAGCAAACCAGCTCGGGGTATGAGTTCACATTTTATTTATACAACAATTTTTTTCGTGTCTGTTTTTTGCTATCTTTTTACAATTTTACTCTTTAATTTTTAATTTAATCATTGGTTGTTGTAAATTTATTTATTACACAACAAATCATTCCTAATTGAACATTTGAATGACATGAGAATTATTCTATCCATGTTGGTTTACAATTTTGTTTATTTTGTGTGCTATTTAACAAATTGAATTGTAAACTGAAAATATAAATAATTTATTCAAACAATATTCAGTGCCAATTTATGCACCATTTCACTAACAAACAAAATACAATTTTTGCATTTAAAATTGAAGGTCGCAAGAGCTTTATAAAAGCGTGTTGATTAACAGCGGTCGGTAGAGAATTTTAATTGCAAAACTTTTAATTCGCTCTCGATGAAAATTTATTGCATGAACAATGAGTCATGAGTTTTTGTGAAGCTCAAGCTATAAAACTTTTCTTCTCTTTTCTTATTTAATCCACAACTAATATAATTTATCGCATGGAGTGAGCACTTTTTGCATTTTGAGCTTACTTTCTTGCAGTGTTGTTATCGTAGACGTCTACAATCTTTGTCTACGTAAACGGATGTCTACATGTAGACGAAAAAATTGTCTACAATCTACGTGCAGATCTACATAGACACGTAGATGTAGACGTCTACGATAACAACACTGCTTTCTTGCGAAAAAGCTATTTAAAAGAACTATTTATTAAGAAAACTTTTTTATGCGCTATACATCAATCTAACCTGCCAATATTTTGATAATCTAAATGTATATGGAATGAGGTTTGTTGGCTGTGAAAGCTAAAATTTTATTGCAAAAAATTGCAACAATTTTTTATTGATTATTTTTGTTGAATATAAAACTATGAAATATGGTTGAGACTTGTGTATATGTCGAAGAGAATTTTTTAATCAAGATTGCTAATTTTATACACGAGTCTCAATTCATAACAATCAAATTTATTGCCATTTGATGAAATAAATTAAATTTTTATTTTTAATTGATTTTGAGCCACATCACAATTGCAATAAATTTAATTTTTGTTAATTCCGCTTCTCATACACAAAAATTTTTATATTCATTCTATTTTTTAGTGCATGCAAAAGCAATTTTGAGCAGTCTTTAAAGCATAAATATGGTTCAATAAGAGAGATACCGCCTTTTACCGGTTACAAAGTTACCGGTGGCGTATCGACACAGAATATGTACAATAAATTAGTAGATACAATTAAGAAATCGATTACAGGGTAATTAAATGTCCAGAATTTATTGTCCCTATTTATGTAGTGAACCTTTTCTTCTTTGCTTCTCAATTCTATTGACAATTTTGCTAATTTAATTTTCCTACTAGTGTAGCTACTTGTTTATTAAATTTTTTACTTAAATAAGAAATTTTATTTTACAGTTCACCGCCATCTTCCATGCAAACGAAGCCAAAACGAACATCATCACAGCCCATTTCGATTCCAGAAATACCACCGTTTAAAAAACGTGATAATCAGCACAGTAATTATCCACCACTTCCCAATGCAAGTCAAAGTCCACAAGCTTCTGTTAGTACAACGACTAGCACTTCACCACCTAAAATTATCGCAGACATTCCACCTTATAAACCTCGACAGTCAAAAGATTTTACACCAACAACTGAGACTCAGCAGCATGCTACTTCATCATCGTCATCATCATCGCAACACAGAGAATCACAAGATTCAGCTTATAGTGGTCATCAATTACCTGAACATCAAATCACAATCGGTCCCTCGGGTGGGGCTGAATGGATGCGACGACTGAAAGTAGCTGAACAATCACCAGTTCATAAAAGCACTGATTGTATTGCATCGAAAGATATGGGAACGAGCAGTGACTCAGAATTATTAAAACCAGCGCCTTCATGGTCAAATGTTGCACTTAAAACAGAACAATCAGCTAGCACAAGTGAGAAAGAATTGAAATAATTAATTTTTAAGATTCTAATCATGTTGTCATTATTTAATTAGGTTCAATTGCACCATCTGTACCAAAAGCAACAACAACAACTGAAGAAGAACAACAACGTGCAGCTGAAATAGCAGCAAAGAAATCAAGACTTAAACAAAAGCTTGTAAAGAGTGCACGTTCTGTCGCCATTTTCTCATTAAAACTTAAAGAGCGTCGTGCGAGAGAGGCTGAACGATTAGCGAAAGAGAAAGCTGAAGAGTTAGCAACAGAGCTGGTATGAATTTTATTTTCATATATTTGTTTTTTCTGTCTAGCAAGCAACCGAGAGACATTAAAGTTATTTATATCTATTCAACCTATCTTACTACTTTTTTAACCAATCGCAGAAATTTCTTTACTCATTTATATTCTTCTTTTTCTCTCCTTTTTTGCCATGCATAATGAATGAATAGGCGATGAGTGCTCAAGCGGTAAGTATTTACATATTTTTAATATAGTCATTTGATGAAGGAGTGTTTTGCTAATATTTTTGAAAATTTCTTTTTATCCTATTTATAGATGTGCGGTGGAGGTGGAGAACTCAATTTAATACCATTAGAGCAATTAATTCATATAGAAGACGTTGTTAATAGACGATCTTCCAATAGTCAATCCACTAATAATAATAGTACTTCTAATAATACCAATGGCTCAGGAACATAAAAGAAAAATAAGCATTTGACTAACATAGACTTAGAATGACACACATATACACACAAAATCATCACAATTACATTATTATAGTAGAAAGAATGTGGTAAAAACAAATTGAAGCAACAGTTTGCCGATAAACTCAATGTTATGGGGAAAAAAAAGAAAGACAGCAAACACAAATATACACACAATAGACAGCAATAAATATCACTATTTTAAAATTAAATCTAAACTATATCATAGGTGGAAAACAAGTAAATTTTTTTGATGGATTAGTCAGGGGTGACATGAAAAGAAAAGCAAAAAAAAACTTTTTAGATCTATAAAGAAAAACTTTCATCAATTAAAAGAAGAAGAATCTTTTTTTATTAAAAGAATGAAAATAACAATTGTAGAAAATGCTTTAGCTTACAATTCTTAGAATCAACAGATATTCACTAAAAGTAGCAACAGAGTGTGATTATTAAAATTAGCTTTTGACCGACTTATGTTCACTCTCTTGAGTTAATGTTTTAAGCATTAAATGCTTCTTTTTCTTGCTATAAAGGGAGACAATACAGTGCGAATGAGAGTCTGGATGATAATGAAAATTGTATCGTAAGAGTCAAAGCCCTTATAAAAAGAGCTTTATGTTGTCTCATATATGTAGGTATATTTTCGCTATCTTTAAATCAGTTTCATCTTCCTCTCATTTGTGTTTGCCATCAAGGATAGAACAGTGCTACTAAAGCATGAGATAATTTAAACTGTTTAATCAACTCAGCTTAAGTGTGGCACTTATCCATCTTTGATATGTTTTTCTCTATACATCTGAGAAAATAACCTAAAGGTATGCGATATGAGAAGCATGAATGTGTGCTTAGTTATGTTTAATTAATTATATACATTTAAAGAAGAAGAAGAAGGTAAAAAATACAAGTAATATGAGATGATAAATTGGTGCCTAAATATTAAATAAAAGAGAAAATTGTTTTAAAAATTGCTTTAATAATAAATTGTGGAATATTTAATTAAGTATTTTGGCATGATGAAAAGAGATTAAGAGCAAAAAGCTGTGAAAGACAAAAAGAGATTGGCCATTCCAAATGAATATAATTTAAATTCAGTGAGCGTTCAAAAATACTTTTTGATAATTGCATAACGCCTTCTCTCTGAATGAAGATAATCATAACAATTTTGCTTGTAATTCATGACGTTAAACGACAGAATTTTAGTATATAAAGTTAATCTAACTCGATTTCATTAACAATATCAGAATGATTTCTTACTGGATAGTTTTATTAATAGGATTTGTTTCCTTAAACACTGAAGTCAATGGTGATGACCCAAAAAGTTCTCCTCCAATTCCAAACTTTGATCCAAATCAATTTAAACAAATGAATTTTTCTTGGAATGGAATAACACCAAGTCCTGCTCAAATTCAACAATTGCAACAATTAGGACAACAAATGCAACAAAAATTTGGTCAAAGTGGATCTCAGAATGGATTTCAAAATGGACAAATTCCACAGTTTGGACAAGGATCTCAGAATGGAC
The DNA here is from genome assembly GCA_014622435.1 of Polypedilum pembai. Taxonomy (NCBI): domain Eukaryota; kingdom Metazoa; phylum Arthropoda; class Insecta; order Diptera; family Chironomidae; genus Polypedilum; species Polypedilum pembai. The sequence goes on along the minus strand of JACWBX010001900.1, from coordinate 51,385 downwards.
AAATTCCACAATTTTTACAAGGATTTCAAAGTGGACAGATGCCTCAGTTTGGACAACAATTTGGCCCACCACCATCTATTCAAAATAATGGACAACAACCTCCTGCACCACCTTTGAATGCAGCTCCATCTTCACCTGGTGCAACTAAGACTACTACTAAAAAGACTACTAAAAAAATTATTCCAGCATAAACTTTGATAAAACATTTATTTGACCTCTGTCGCAATTTTCTTTTATTATTTTCAAATAAGCCGATGTTGTATTTTCAAAATAAAAAGAGCTTTTGAGTTTTCAATTTAAAGCATGCACATTTTATTAGTTTTTATTATTTAAGTCCTTGAAATTTCATTCATTTGTTAAATTTTTTTAACACCAATAGAAATCTATAATTTCCCAACAGCATGTTACTGCTAAATTATAGTCATTTCATTATACTTTTTTTTACCCATTAATTTTAAACAACTGCTCATAAAAGCCACAGATTTCCATGTGGAATCATTTGCAAGTATGAGCCCAATCTGGTTAATTCTATCAATTTCTCTCTGCTTTTGTGCTGTGAGAATAAATTCACAGACAAGTGCATCGACTCAAAGTCCCCAAAGTAATTTTATATTGCTGCCATTACCACCAACTCCTAGTTTTCAACAGCTACCTTCACCACAATGGATACAATCTCTCGCTAATGCAGCTCAAAAACAAGACCAAAATGCTTTGATTTACATCAATCAACAACCTCAAAAGCTTCAGCAAACTTACACAAAATGAACAAAAAACATTGACTTGATTTGGAAGTCAAAAATAAGTGATTATTGCAACAAGTTAATTCATTTGAATTGTAAAGAAATGAATTTTTGTTTGAAATAAAAATTACACGGAAAATAATGTTTTATAACTGGCATAAAAATTTTTCGTTTTGTCCTTTTAAAATGCGCTAAAAAGAAAATTTTTAAGTGTTATAAAAATTTTATAACTGTTATAATTCTTAAAAAAAATTTATAACACTTAAACTTTATTCCAGTTATAAAATATTTTTCTCCGTGTATAATTGGTTTTGTTTCTAAATTGTTTTATGCATTATTTGCATTATTCGGTGGAATTTCTAGAAAATTATTTTTACTAAAAATAGAAAATTTAAAAAAAAACAAAATTTGAAAGAACAAAAATAAATTCATAAATAAATCAATAATTTGTAAGTCAAATAAAACAATTCATTGAGACAAAATTATAATACAAAAACGCTTAAACACGTCATAATAAATAATCACAATAATTTAACAACTTTATGTGGTTATTTTTGATTTCGTTAACATCTTATTGCGTTTGTATAAAAATGATAACGCACCATGAAAGATTTGACATTTTCGAGACAAAAATCAAGTTGAATTAGCAAAAAGCTCTTCAACATGAGATTCATTTGGATCTTTATGTTCGTAATGTCTGCGACACGTTTTGTGATAGGAGCAGTAACACCGACTTTAAAATTATCAGCAACGCATCATTCATTAACAACTAAAAAACTTACAACAGTGACAAGTAAAATAACACCAACAACTATCAAAGCAGCTGTTCCAGTTACCATTAAAGCAACATCAGTGACTACAGCAAAAGCTGCAACCACAATAACAACTCTTAAAACGACAACAGCAGCACAAACCACTGCTAAATCAGGCTAAAGGCAAAGTTCTTAAAAAAAGTGAAATAAAAGCATAACGTGTGGTATTTACAAAGCAAGACATATTCACAAATATATGTGACTTTTAATCTTCTCTCTCTCTTTTTGCCTTTCACTCTTATCGCTCTTCATCTCACTCTTTTTGCCAGCATACAATCAAAGAAAAAATGAAAGCTTTTTATTATCGTTTTTGTGAATCAAATCAAAGCAGCATAAAAATAGAAAAGAAAAAAAATGTTCAGCCGGATAACTTTTTTTAAACGAAATAGCTCAATAAGAAGAATTTTTAAGTGAAAATAGGCCTTTTTGAATTACAATATGGTTTCGCGTGTATGCGAAAATGATCAGAATTTATTCGCTTAGAGGATTTTCTAGTGATTTAATTTATTAGCATAAGTAAAGAATTGAAAAAAAAATTTGATAATCATTAGAGCTAAGGGTTTCTGGACACTATTTAATAGTAACAGTAAAACAGCTGTTTTACACAAAATTGGCAAACAGTTTATTCAGAAACCCTATTAAAGCTCATTAATTTCTCGATAAGCGCTAAAAAAGATAATTTTGCCAAAAATAAAAAAATCTTTACAGAGCAGATTGAAAATGATTAAATCGTTGGTGAATAGTACAAAAATAATTTCTAGTAAAAACAAAATAAAATTGTTGATCAAAGTCAATTGTTCTTGAAAAGATGCTTTCCGCATTTGACAGAGAAAAAATATCACAAAATTTTGAGACTAAATCTTTCACCACCAATTTCCTTAACATAAGCATTGTATTGTCAAATATCAATAATTCATGAACTTACTTTAGAACAAAATCCTCTTTATTTATTTGTTAATTTTATTCATGCAAAGAACGTGTGAAATTATTATGTGAATACCTTCATTTTTCTGTAACCCACCTGAATGTCTCACATACTTCAATAACTTCATGATAAACTTTAACATTACTACCCAACCATCCTTTAGCTATTTATCTCTTTTTTCTCTCACTCTCTATGTGTATTTGTATAAAGAAAACTATGAAGAAAAGTTGAGGAAAAACTTTTCTTCTGCTACCTAATTGATTTGGTTTTAAGCGGTTTACATTAGAACATGCAGAGAGAATGTTGAAAGTTGTAAATGAGCTGCTTTGAAAAATTACTCAAACATCAGATGAATTAAAATAAATTGAAGGTTTTACACGAGCGAAATAACAACAATTTATAATAAAAAAAGAGGAAACTATATTAAGGTTAATTAAACATTTGCTTATTTAATTCATAAGAAGAAGATGAACGAAAGAAATTCATATGAAGTGAATTTTAAAGGAATAAAATTGAATTTTGTTCAAATGGAAACTGAAGTTGCTGTTTGTTTCATTACTCACATTTCAAGCACCGTTTCTTTCAGCATATTTCATGGTAGTTGAGTGTCCAAGAGATAATAAAATATGCAAACAAGGTTGTAGTTGAGGCTGAAACACTCGAATTTTGAGTGATATTTGAAGCTACCAGTTGTTAGTAACTGATATTAATTACTATGTAATATGTATGTATTTTGAATTTAAATTTTTGAATATTTTGATGTTCAACAATGTAGTATATGACATTTGAGTGTTTTAGTGCTCAACACTAAGTGTTTAAGAGTGTTCTAGTGCTCAGCACTAAACTTTTGAGTTTTTCAACACTAAACTGTAAGATTTGTATATTTTAGTGCTAAGCCTTCAACTATATTGAGCATTTCCATGTTCAATATAACTTTAGACAAAACATAGAATTTAAATGAAGTAAGAGCAAATTTAGAAGGAATAATTTTGTTTAAAAAAATCATAATCTAATTCAAAGTGTCATCACGTTGTTAGCAATCCAGTTAACAGCAGCAGCGAAAAACATTAAAGTGAGTGATGAAAATCTCTTTTTTATAATTTATAACTATACATAAAAACAATTATTTAATGACAACGTGATCTTACTCGATTATGGTTACAGTAGCACGCAGTAGTGACGAAACGTAAATCAAGATGATTAATAAAGGAACAAATTTTTATATATATTGCATACATGAAACAGGAAAAGAGGTTGAATAGTAAGAGAATTGTATTCGCAGGCACTTAACTCAAGCCATTAAAAAATTCCTTTTGACAATCTCACAATCTGTGATATGCAGTTAGTAAGTAGCAAAATGCAGCAGCCGCAGCTGTTGAAAGACAACGCTCATAACACATTATTTATTTTTTGTAATTAATTTTTTTCTTCTTAACTACTAAGTACTCACTTAAGCATTATCTCACTGCTTCAATTTCAATCAAGGGTTTGCAATAGTGATCTCATCATGATGTCGCTACTATAAATATTTCAATAAATTTAAAGATCATCATCACAATTTTTTATCAATTTTATAACAATCCTCATTAGTAGAGTGAGAGAAAAAGAATACATCAGGTGTCGAGATATTTGAAATTCATAGAATAAATGTAGCAAAAAGATTTTCACAGAGATGGATCATACTCCTTTTTTCAACCTGACATACTCACAAAATCACTGCAATTATGAACACTTCATCTCTTTCTTTTTTCAGGTTTTTTTATATTCAAATTATTTATAAGATTTGCTCATATTGAATAGAAATATCCATGTTTAGCATCTAATTAAAATATCAAAATATTCAAATCATGATGAGAGACAGAAATGGATTTTGCGGCTTTACTATGTCGAGTGGCGCACTGCATTTGATAGTAACGCCAACTGATTCATCTCTATTTTCTTTAACCTTTGTGATGTTCTTTCTACACACCTTCCGAAAACGTGTTGCTGCTTTTTTTACGTTTCAGATTTTTTTAAATCTTGATCCGCTTTGAATTAAAGAAAAAGAAACAAAAAAATTTTTTGAAATTTTTCGAATTTCACACATGTTTCTCACCCCCAGCCTTTTTTTTAAAACATTCACCTCAAAGTAAGCAATCTCAGCAATAAAATTTGAGCAAACGAGCGAGTAAGTTGATGCTATTAACATGACAATAATTTTCTCGCTGATGTGCATGAACATCTTGTTGTTCTGAGAATGTAATGAGATACTTTTTACTCAACAACAACAATTCACAATATATACCGGTAAAAGTAAATTCCATAACGAACCACCCAAGAACGTGATTCACAATCAGTAGCAGAAGTAATTCTCAACACAGGATGAATGTGAGAAGCAATTGATTGTAATTAAATGACTTGTAACACGCGCAATTAATTGATTTATTGATCTTAATGTAATGACGTTATTTTGTCACTTCCATTCTAATGTTTCCTTTATTCTGATGAAAAATGAACAAAAAGAAGCAAAATAATTGACGGATGGACTGAGAAAACGTTATAAATTGGTAAGAGAAATAAATTCTTTAAATATTAAAACACAATCGACATTCATTCATCTCGTTCTCGCTTGTGCTGCTATTGTAAAAACGTAAAATGTGTTAATCAGATGCTATAAAAGAATGTAATGGCAAAAGTTTTATTTTTTTTTTTTTATTTTATATTCGGTAGCTTTCTCATTTTTTGACAGATGTTTGTTTTAGCAACTAACAGCCCAACCCTGACCTGACTTTAAATATACATCAAAAGATTTCAATTGTTCTAGTGAAATTTCTTATGTTGTGACATTTCTTAATATTTGTGGCTTTAACTCATATTGACTTACTCAACTCTCTATTTTTTTCTCTATAAAAGTCTTCAAAATTATTTAAATTACCATCTTTGAGTAGAAAATGTCATAAACATCAACAGTTTAAACGTTTTTCATTTGTGAGTTGACATCAAGCTATATGTATGCGACAAATACACACAGACATGATAAATGAATTTCTTTATAACATCAATGGATTTTCATTCAGTGAAAAAAGAGCTAAAACATTTTCATTTTAATTTATTTAGTGGCGTTTATTTAATTCATTTGCATTTTTCGGTTAGTCAAATAAATTCATTGTTGATATGCGCTTAATAATTTCTATTATCTCTACAACAATTGTACAAAAATACTAAATAAAAGAACAAAATGGAACAAAATATTATCGTGGGTTCGAAGAAGTCATAAATTAACTAATTTGATTGTTCATTTCTGTGTGATCTTTCTTAAATATTTTGATCATGTTGTTCGTTTTACCATAACGGTTTGACGGGTATCAATCGAAATTAAAGTTGACTGACTGACTGACTGACTGACTCGTGTGTGTCGTTTTCATGTAAATTTATCACTTTGTTATTCAACAAGCATCTTATTTTTGGGTCTAAAATTTACATTAGAAAATCATAATTGAAATTATAGATCGTAAATTATTGAACAAAAATTTGTCGAAGATAATCTGTTGAATTGAATTAAAAGAAAATCCATTGCAATCAAGGAGTGGATATTTTTATTTTTCCATTAATTTTTTATAATATACTTTGATAAAAATAATAAAACCATAATATTTAAACAGTCTGTGGGTCACCATATGTAATCTTTTGCTTTACTAAGAAAATCAAGTTGAATTGTGATTTTAATAACTTGACTTTCATCAAAATTTCAAAATAAATTTTTTTTCCGTTATTTATTTTAAAATTTAAACAATAATTTTTGCTACTTCCCGTAAAAAACTACAATTTTTTGAAATTCATATGACCGTTATTTTAAAATATTTTATATTACTATATTTTGACAGAAATTTAGTTAGATATGATGAATGAATTTTTGTTAAAAACGTATTGAAAACTTTGATTTAGTTTGTATTTGCCCTTAAGACCCGAAATAATCAATGAAAATGAAAATTTTCAAATTTTTCAAATAGTTTCACATGTTTTTTTTAACGTTGGTTTATAATTTAAAATAGTCACCATAACGGTCTGTTGACCCCTCAGATGAAAAATCTGTTAAGAAAAAATTTTAATTTCATCATTACACTATTTATGAATATTTCTCAATATAAAACAAGTTTCTTTTTGACTAAATTAGACTTTATTTCACATCATTTCAGCTTAAAACTTGAATTATTTTAAAAACGTGTTTCGCAAATTCAAATTTTTATGAAAAGGTGTGTGTAAATAATTGAAATACAAAATTCAACGGTCAAAATTTCAAGTGAAACTACGAGAGTTAAAGAAATAACAAATGATGCCGAATAAAAACTCAATATTAAAAAAATGTAAACAAAGAACTAAAATAACCTTGATATTATTTTTAGGTAGAGAATCAAGTTTTATGTCTTTAAAGACACTTTTAGAAAACCTGAAAAATTAAATGTAAACACGAATCAATCAATAGATTTTAAAACATAATAAATTCAGGTGATATTTCGTTAATCTATCAACATAGACTAATACAAACATATTTCATGCACGATTTTACCACACGTGTGAGTTTTATATCATAAATTAAATTTTGTCAATAAAAATAAAATATTGATATTTAATTCGTCTTCAAACTTATTTTTTATTTACATTTTCAGTAGCCATTAAGAAGGAGGTTTCGCAGAAAAGATCTCGCTAATATTTATCACAAATTGCCCAATATTAAATATTTATATCTCTCAACATCTTCTTTTTATATAACTTTTAAAATGATAGCAAAGTTACTCTTTCTGAATAGCGATTAATATGAAAAAAGTGATAAATTTTGCAAATGAAAGAAATCAAATTACGCAGAAAAAATTTCGAGAGTCTCTAGCATTCAGAGAACGCGTGATCAAAAATTTTTTAGGCGCGCAAAAAAACGTTTCGTAACAAGAAGAGTCAAATATTGATGAAGAAAAAAAAAATCCTGAATGGTATGAAGATCTGATGAAAAAGAAAAATGTAAACAAAACATTTTTCGGTTATCAAAGAGTTGACATTTCAAATAAGAAGTGAAAACGACTGTGGTTTGCTATAATTTGAAACTTTTTGTGATATTAGCAAATTAATGGCTTCAATAATGATCATTTTTTGAATTACCATTTATAATCAATAAGACTGAAAACGAGTGTTGAAATCTTAGTGAAAAAAAAAATTCCGGAGGAAAAAAGAAGGCCATTGAGAAGTTGCGCAATAAGCTGAGAATATTTCACAGAGATGGATCATGATCCCGATATTCAATGATTCATTCAACTACCAGTGTCATTTTTTTGTTGTATAAACTTCATCTCTTTTCATTTTTCTGGTTTTATCTGCTTAACATTTTGATCTGTTCATTATGAATAGAAATGCCCAAATTAGCATCAAATTAAAAAAAAAATCAAAATATTCAAATTCGATTGATCGGCAAGAGTTAGAGACAGAAATGGATTTTTGTTGAGACGTTGCGGCGTAGTACGCAAAGAAGATCAACAAAATTCCTATTAAACGAAAACTGATTCATCTCTATTTTTCTTTGCCTCTTTCAATCGCACACCTCCAAAAAAAAATTTTCTTTCTCTCTCGTTTTTGCGACTCTTTTTAAAATTTCTGATTTTCAAATGATTATTGAAATTTTTTGTATGAAACAAAGATGAGGAAGAAAGAGAAGCTTTAATTTTTAAAAAATGAATATTTTGAGATAATTTAAAAATATTTTAGTAAACTTTATTTGATTCTTAAGTAATTAATGACAAAAACTGTCAACTCAAGAACTGTCATAAATGAAAAAAGATATAAATGTGAAGTGATTGATCGAAAATCTTTATGCAAAGCATCACCATAGAAGAAGAGGTAAAAATACAAAAAAGTAATAACAATAACTATAAATTTTCATTTATTCATTTTTTTTTCTAGTTTTGTAACATTTTTTTCTCCTCTATTTTGTCTTTATCGAACGATTCGTGAGGTGAAAATTGCGATTCAAATAATTTTCTCTCTCACTCTTTCTATGGTTTTTTGATATTTCGCTCTCTACTTACAAACGTCTTTTTTTGTTAAAATAGATAAAAAATAAATTTAACATTTTATTTGAATATTATGCTTCAAAAATTTGCTGCATGCATAGAGTCAAAAAACGACCTTCTTTTTTTTTTCTTTTTCTTAACATTCCTTTTTGCCATGCTTCATAAAATAGAAATGTTGCACAAAAAAATGTTTTCTCAAGCTACTGCAATTGAACATTACTTTAATTGCTTTCTGCTATGTAATTAAACCGCAATCTAAGGTGGAATTCAAAGGCTAACTAAAATGTCAAGGAAATGGGATTACCGTTGAGAAAATAATTTTTTACTCTTTCACATTTTTATTTTGTTACAGTTATCTTAGAAAATGACAATTACTTGTCTGTGAATTATTTTTATATAAATACCTTTAAACTTTCTATATCAATTTCTGTTTTAAAAAATTATAAAAGCCAAGGACTGAGAACTCTTTTGATTTTCAATTTAGATTTTTGTTGATGTCAAATTTTCTTAAAAAAGCTTCTTTAGACTGAATATTTAGTAGATTTACACTAATTTAGTCATAAAGATTGAGAATAAGCTTTAATTAGTGAAAATTTATCCTTAAAAATAGAGAATATAACAAAAATGAGAGATGTAAACAAAAAATTATCATAGTAAACATAAAAAGTTGTCAAGCCTTGATAAAAACATTAAAAAGTAATTCATTAAAAATTAAAATAAAATTATGATAAGAAATGAATCATAAATCAA
>JACWBX010001900.1:0-33844 GCA_014622435.1 Polypedilum pembai | reverse complement strand
GCAGCTGATTTAAGAGCAGCTTGATCTTCATGTTCATCTGAATCCGAGTGATATTGTGCAACCAATTTGTTAGCAGCTATTGCTGAAGTTGTTTGCATATTAACTGATTGTGTAGTACTAGTCAGAGGACGATCTAACATCGAATATGCAATATCTGGAACAATTTCCGATTTCGCGAGAGGAGGCGATTGAGAATTATCATTTCTCATAACATTCTGTACTTGTATAGGCATATAATCTTTCTTTTGATTCAATTGTTTTGCCCATCTAAAAAATTTCATAATTAAAAAATTTAATTTTTCTTAATTAATTTCCTTTCTTACTTTTCCATATCTTTCACAATTTTCTTTGCCACTTTTACTTTATCTTGAGACTGTTCCTTTTGCCTTTTATTTTCCTTTGGTTCTTCAGCAGGAGGCGGTGGTGGTTGTTGTGAAAAAGAAGAAACCTTGAAAATAATATAAAAGATTAATATTTTTATACATTGATGAATTTCAATCTTACTTGTGGAACAGGAGGAGCAGTAGTCACATTTGTTGAAGCCAAGGTTGTGTGCTCACTAGGTGCTAGAACGTATGTCGATGACAAAGAATCCCAGTAAAGATATTTTGCAATTTCAGAATTGTAATAGTACTGAGATGATGCGTCATAATAGAGACCGGTAGTAGTATCATAATAATAACCACTAGTTTCATCATATTGATATTGACTCACATCAGGAGTTGCTGCACAGAAGTTTGAAAGATCAGAAGATTTATTAGTTTAATTTCTGGAAATCCTAAAATGTCTTTCTTATTTAAATTACGATATTTTTTGCCGTCGCCTCTTGGTATTTCGATTTGTTGTATTGGACCATAGCTTGTGTCGCTCTTTGACTTTTGCTTTCTTTCGATCGCTGACTGAGCAATTGATGCACCAGAATGTGCCTCATAAGAGGGTAAATTGCCCTGAAAATAAGATTTATATTACTTGATAATGTCAAAAAAAATTCTTCAATCATACCGTAGTAATTTGTTGTGTATAATATTCTGTGTAGTATTTAATGTATGCTCCTTTATCCGACTCATTTTGTGCATAGATGCTTGCTGCTTGCTCTGCCAATTTTGGAACATCAGCGAGTGTGTACTGGTAATTTTGCGAATAGTTTGCATCATTTGAATGTGAATTATTGCGACTTCCATTGTTTGGCTTAGAAATAATACGATTTTCAGAATCGACACAATATGATAATGTAACTGTTTTGAAAACAAAAAAATTAAAAGATTATGGAAAATTTTAAATAAGAAAATATTACCTTCACGACCATCAATTTCAAATCCTTGTAATTTTTCTAAAGCTTGAAAAGTATTCATTGAATCAACCAAGTTATCAAAATTTAGATAACAAATGCCACGAGAAACTTGCGTCATTTGATCACGACAAATAAGTATTTTGGAAATTTTTGACACAAATTCGGGAATTTTTTCTTGTAAAACAGTTAGAACTTTCTCTTCAGTTGTCAAAGCATCAAGATTGCGAAACATGATTTCTAAAATTAATTAATAAAATAAATAAAAAGTTTTTACAACAATAAAACTTTCATAGTTACTTTTTGTGAGAATATTTGAGACTTCATCAAAACCTTCTGAGCCGCTCTCTTCACGTGATGCATTACATTTGAAACAATTATCACGTCGTTTAAAATTAAATACTCCACATTTCCCACAATACCAATCGGTGAGAACTTTATCATAATGTCCTTCATTTTCTTTCATGAAGCTATATTGTATTGTCGCTTTATATTGATCTTGCAGAATAAGCACACCCTTTAAGAAAAAGTTTAAATAATATGAAAAGTATTAGTAAGTGAATTGTATAAAATTGCAATTAAATTTTTTCCTTTCCAGACAGATTTTTCAATATAACATTATGACTTGGATTAAAGCTTCAAGGACTCTAACAACAAAAATATTACAAATGCAAAATACTTGAACATTGATTTCACTTATTATTTTTTTATTGTAGCATCGTAGATTTCGTAATTCTTTCTCTATCATAGTTCCATAGTTTTCTACCTGTTTTTGCTCAATCCAAGATCTTGCTTCTCCAATGCTACTGAATGTAACGAAAGCGAACCCTCGAGATTGTCCTAATTTAATGGAATGGATGAGAGCAAATAGATAGAATTAAACAGATGTTCTAGCCATTGTTTAATTGAAAATTTTGTCGACAATGCATATAAATCAATTGTCAACCCATACTTTACACTTTCGCATCATTGTACATTTTTTCATCTTACACATGATGACTTTAATACTTACGAGCTTTATAATTACATGTCATAGTATCAAATTTGAACTTATAAAATTTAATCAAATATAAAAGGAGTGATAATTACCTGTGGCTTTTTTCCTGATTAAACGAATCGATAATGGTTTTAGGCCACATTGTATTAAGTCACATTGAATCTATAAATAAATTTAACATTATTTAATTTATCACACACAATTAATTTTGGTTTTTCATCTTACATCTGCTTCTGTTATTTGAGGAGCAAGACCACGAACAATAACTTTATTATTTGGTTCATTCGTATGATTGCTTCCACTATCGCTTTCCTCACTTTCATAATGTCTCGATCTATGATGATGACTGCTGTTATCTCTTCTTTCATATTCTCCTCTAAAATAAATGATAATATTGTTTATGTCGAAACAATTTAAGATAACAAACTAACCTTCGATCACGATTTCTTTCTCTATTACGACGATCATAATATCTATCATCCCTTTAATTTGTTTTTATCCTTTTATTAGGCTGTCATCATTTCATAATGAAGTTTGATATACTTACCGATTGCTACTCGACCACGAATCTTCATCATTGTTGCTACTACGGTAGTCTCTTGACCTTGAACGTGATCGAGAACGACGTCTATTGATTTAAAAAGATAAAAAAGAAGAAGAAGAATTATTCCTGTATCTTGGTAACACGTATAAATTTCTTTGCTTAATACCGTCTACTGTGATATCCATCATCTCGGCTATGTTTGTCTCTTTTTCTATAATATCCGTCATCATCATCAGCATTATTATTGTAATTGTTTCGATCTGTGAGAATTTCAATGCAAATTTTAAAGAAATTAGAACTTTAGATGAAATCCAATAATGGCCGAAATTTTTTTACTCATTGCTTTTTTGACTGTGATTTTGTTTTTCGTAAAAACTGTCCTAATTGATACTTTTAAAGTAATATTTTAACTTTATTCAAATGATCATCGATCAAAGTCTATAGTTTTGGTGTCTTAGAGTTTATTTTCTAATCTTTAGTTCACTTTTTTAAGTAGAAGAAAAATCAAATTTTTATTTCGCCTTTAAGAAAAAGTTTATGAACGGCAATGCCGTCGTTTTAAACTTTTAAATTTCTGAAATACGTTATAATAAAAAGAATGATAATATTACAATCAAAAATTTTCATATTTTATTTTTCGAATAATTAAACATAATTTTAATATGATTGCTGTCTATCCAGCTAAATGAATTATATTGCCAATTACATTAAGAAGAGTTAAAAAGAGAAAACATGTTTTTTGCGTTTGTTATTTTGATAAAATTGAAATGAAAAGGAAAGGAAAGAGGAAAAGGAATACTTAATTGTTAGGTATTGTAAAATATATTAATTAATTTTCTTCAATAGTATATTTTCTGAAAATAATAATAATTTTCGATATAATTCAAAATGAAACAAGTAACTACCATTTCCCAATCAGTTTTCGATACCGCATATTTTTTGCTCTTATTTGCGAGTAACTACGGCACTCGTCATATTTTACGGAATTTCTGTAAGTTTGACTTTCTTTCTTTAAATCATACTAGCTTAAAAGAGAACGAATCTCTTTATGCATAAAACATAGGAAATCCACGTAGCTATCTGATCCATTTGTGCCTCTATCTTCGATCAAGAAATGTCGTAGCACCGATTCCAACTTGTCTCGTTGACGAACAAGAGCAATCTGTAAAAATAATTATAAATTTAAAATTATTTTTATAATTTTTATTATACTTACTCTCATGCAACGCGTTCTTTCTTTTTGAATTGTTTCAACAATACCACGTATTCTCTTTGATAGTGGATTATCGAAAACTGGTAAACCAGTTCTTTCTGTGTCAATTTGTTGAGTGCATTGTGCACCAAAAACAGATTGTGTAAATTCACTAGATAAACCAACACCAAGCCACATGAACATATAAACGCCATTATCTGAAAAAAAATAAAATAAAATTTTTAATTTTTATTAAGTAAACAACACAATCTTACCTAATATATAAGCACCATCATCTGCCATTTTGTCAATCGTACAGCGAATTGCAGGTGGAATACCTTCCTCTTCTACATTCACATTATTGATAGGAATCAGTCGTGGATAAAAGAATGAGACTGAAGTTGGTAAATCCATAGTACACACAAAATACATCGCATACGAGCGATCATCGAGAGTAATATCCGAGCCACCAGAAAATGCATCATTTTTCAATAAACATGAGATGTAGAGTGGCAATAATTTCAAACATTCTGGTAAAATCAATTGACCAGCTGATGTTGGTGATGCACAATTTTTTCTATAACATGCAAGAATTTGTGCAGTTCGATTCACTAAATTATCTCGAAATACTTTTGGTGTGTGTTCAAGTAATCTGAATATTCCCTATAAATATTTAATAATTATTTGATTGTTTTGATTTTATAAGAAAAGAGAAAACTTACTTGTTTAGCAAGGAATAATATTAATGTATCCAAGTCACAACTTCTAAATAAGTCTGCCAATTGTGTGCATGTTTTAAGTGCGAGATTAATAATACGCAATCTTCGTTGTCCACTGCATGATGTGTAGAGAAGTGCAACCTGAACATAAACATTTTCTTCAGGTGGCAATTTGTCGTCATGCTTTATTTCTACTGCAACTGACTTATCGCAGTCTATAATATTTAAATTTTATGTAAATTAGGTTGTAAAAATTTCTTTGAAAATTCTTTGTCTTACCAATTCCAGCAATTTCCATATCAGTAGTATTTGACATAAAGAAGTGTCCATAAAAATCAGTTGGTCTTGTACCAGTTGATGTTCTAACTCGCATAACTGCATCAAATGCAACAGGACGAGCAATATTTTTCGAAATATCAGCTATTAATCGTTCACCATCAATGTCAGCTTGGAAATAAGTGTATTTATAAACTTCTCCGCCCGTCAAACGAGACACTTGACCAATTGTAGCTAAATCAATATATGCGTTGTTAAATATGAATAAATCAACAGTGCAACCTGCACCAGCACAATCTTGTCCCAAATTATTATAAGTTGTATTTTGTGGTGCTATAAAAAGAAAAATCAATTAATTTTTGAAGCAAAATGGATTTCTTAGAAACTTACTCAATACAGTTCTTTCTTTTTCAGTTCCTAATAATTTTCTATCATCACGATTTTTAAGTTGTCCGGGAGCATCAGCAATAGGTAGAGTTGAATGAAAAACTAACAATTTTCCTGCACATTCTGAAGCTTTCAAAGCCTCTAGACCAGCTTGAATAGCAGGCATCAAAATTGTTTCAGTTTCTCGTGTCTCGCCATACATTTTAGGAATTTGATCCATCAACTGATCAATGACAGCCTCTGATTCAACTGGATCAGCCAAAAATCCATCAAGTAATGGCATAAACATTTCATGAACATCACCAACAACTAGTTGTTGAGGTTGAGCAAGATTGCTCTTAATGTTATAGAAATGAACAGATTTGTCATATGTAATGAAGCCAACACGCATTTTCGTACTTGTATGACCCTGATCAATTGGCAAATTCTTTATAATTCGTTTCATTTGTGAACAAAGAAGATGAACTAATCCCGATTTGACATTATTATATGAAACATCAATAACAAAGATCATTGCTGGTGGTTTAGGTGGAGTATTATTCTACAAATAAAATTAATTTTTTAGTACATTAAATGAAGATTTCTTATTCATCTTACTCTGCAATAATCTTTTGTTGCAACAAATTCGTATGTTCCCAAAACTAATTCGGGTCTTTCATATTTGTCTACTCGTTGACCTGTATGATCCAAATGTTGAAAGTATTCAGCTGGAACTGTGAAATAAAAAATTTACTTATCAGTGACCTAAACATGAAATATTTTTTTTTCAAAAAAGGTCATTTACCTTCCGTTGTTGCTTTACATAATAAACATTGAAATCTTCTTCCTGCATCAATAAATTGCATATGTGGACTCATATAAGCTTTACAACGAATACATCTAATTGGACCAATTTCACCAAAATCAACAATTGGAGGTTGCATTTCTTGTTCAGCAATTCTTGCGAATGGACTGATGATTAGTGAGAAAGGAATTGCGCTTTGTTTCATCATATCAGTCGTTGCTGGAATGCTATACATTGTTGAACGAATAAATCTTGGACTTGAATTGCCTTGATCTTGTGTGATAAATTGAGTTGTGACTAAAGGTGGAACTTGACCTACTTGAAGTGTTGAAAAAACACCGCCACATGCTCGTTGATTTTCTGCCATTACTTGAATTGGATTGGGCATTTGATCTGGATCTAAACGTTTTTGTGGAGCAGCTGGTTGCATTGGACCAGTTGGATAACCAGGATGAGGTGCGCTAGGCTGAGCACTTGGATACATGCCAGGTGGTTGATTAAAATTGCGATTTGCTGTTGGTGATTGAAATTGTTGAGAATTGGGCATTCCAGGAAAAGGTTGTCCAGGCATTGGCGGCATATTTGGCTGTTGTTGTGTGCCAAATTGTTGTCCTCCTTGCATAGGTGATTGAAATTGCTGTTGTTGATTCATGCCAGGCAAGGGTGGCATCGGAGGCATGTTTGATGATGCAAATTGTTGCTGATTTGCTGGCATTGGAGGCATACCAACTTGAGGTTGAGGTTGACTGAATGGAACATTCTGTTGTGATTGTGGCATTGGTGGCATGCCTAATTGAGGAGGCATGGATCCTGGCTGTTGATTCATAAATTGCTGTTGTTGTGGCGGTGCAACCAAATTCGGAGGTTGTCTCGGTTGTTGAGCTTGCGGCAAAGGCGCAGCAATAGTCGATGCTTGCTGAGGAACTTGAGCAGCAGCAGATATAGGTGGCATCATGCCATTAGTTTGAACTCCATTTTGTAAATTTGGATTTGCTTCGCCAGGCATTACTGTTGGCCTTTGAGAAAATGCTGCATTTTGAAGTGGAGGCTGAGGTGACATTGTTGGTGGTGGAGGCAAAGGCTGAGAAGCATTCATTAATGGTTGTGGTGCAGCAACTGAAGATGGTGGAAACTGATTCGTTGGAATTTTATTAGCCATTGCCGGAGAAAATTGTGAAGAACCATTTTGCATGCCATTCGTTTGGCCCATTGCTTGTGGAAATTGATTATTATTGTTGTTCAAATTGTTATTATTATTCGGAATTGATGCAGCATTAATAGGAGGAGGAGGAGGAGTCATCATCGTGTTATTGTTGTTCATAGCAAATGATTGAGGAGGAATCTGATTCGTCATCATTTGAGGAGGTCCTACTTGTTGTTGTGGCTTAGGTGGACCTAAATTCATATTTGCCATTTGTTGATTTATCTGAAAATTCATTAAATTTGTTAGAAAGTCATACGAGTGAATAAAAATGAAAGAATCTTACATTTGCAGGCCATCCTTGTTGTTGTGGTGGTTGCTGTTGTCCATAAGGATTCATATCTATGTTCGATTTGAGTTGTACTCTAAAGAATAAAATAGAGGAGATTTTAATTGATTGAAGGTTGTTGTCTTGTCATCAAATAAACTTTCACAAAAACAATTTTTCAATTATCTCTTTGAATGAGCATTTTAAAATTTTTAATCATAATAAATATTTTGAATAATGAAAATATTATTTAATTTTTGCCGATATCAAACATTAAATAGCTTGTACACGTAAATTTTATTCGTATGAAATTTTTCTCGATGAAAGTTTTTTTGATGAGCTGGAAGTTTTCTTATTTAGATGAATTTTAATGTAATTATCGATGGTCTACATTGTCATTCAATTAGAACACTTGCCTCTAGTTGTTGAAAATTGTTTTGTGTGCAATTAAACAATATCTGAACTTGATAACACAAGCAATTTAATATTTTTATTATTTTGAAATATTTTTCTAAATGTAATTTTTCAAAAAGCACAACGACAAACTCACAGAAATGACCCCCTTTCAGTTTATTTTGAATAGCTTATTCAGTTGCCGTCCTCCTATTGTTTTTCTCTTTCAAAAAATTTACTCTAAATTTTTAAAAATATATTTATCACTTTTTATTGATTAAAAACATTCCTTGTTATTCGTGATAAGTAAATGAGATTTAATAAAATGTCTCAATTGACAACGAAAGACACAATAGCTCACGATGAATCACTTAAAGAGGTTTTACAAACAGGAAAAGATTTACGTGAATATTCAGAAGAAATTGAAAGGGAGTTAGCAAGGGTATCAAATCAATCAATTTCGGCTTATATAAAAGAATCAGAAAACATTGCAAAACTTCATAATCAAATTGGATCGTGTGATAAAATATTAGAAAATATGGAAGAAATGCTTACAAACTTCCAGCAAGTACTTAACAACATTTCATCTGAAATTACAATTCTCCAACGAAAGAGTGTTAACATGTCTCAACAACTTACTAACAGATGTATTGTGAAGAATCAGTTGTATCAATTTATCGAAGATTTAGCAATATCTGAGGAAATGATAAAGTGCATTATGGAGAATCCAGTAACAGATAAAGACTTTTTGAAACATCTAAATGAGTTGAATCATAAGCTAAGCATGGTAAAAGAATTAAATTTTAAAGAATCAAAAGCTGCAGAAGATATTGCTGACATACTCGAAAAGCTTAAAATCAAAGCTATGACAAAATTAAGATCATATCTTTTAGAACAAGTTTATAGATTTCGAACACCAATGTCAAATTATCAAGTTCCTCAAAATGCTATGCTTAAATACAAATTTTTCTTCGAATTTATTCTCTCAAATGAGAGACAAGTTGCACAAGAAATTTGTAGCGAATATGTCGATACGATGTCAAAAATTTACTACAGTTACTTTAAAAGTTATTCTTCGCGATTAGCAGCTTTGCGATTTGAAGAAGCTGTCACAAAAGATGATCTGATGGGAATTGAAGATACAGCAAGCAAAAGTCTTTTTATGAAAAGTACATCTTTGAAAAATAAAAGTACAGTGTTCACGATTGGAAATCGAGGAGATATTTTATCATCAGAACTCGAAGCACCCATTATAATTCCTCATACGCAAATGGATAAAAAGACTCGCTTTCCATTCGAAGCATTATTTAGATCTGAACAGTATGCACTTGTTGACAATGCATGTCGTGAGTATCTCTTCATAACTGAATTTTATCTCGTTCGTGGCAATCAAGCACAAGAATTATTTAATCAAATTATGGGTAAAACAATGTCATTAATGGTAAAAAATTTAGAGACATTCGTTGTCGATTGTTATGATACAATTGCTCTTTTCCTTTGTATTCAACTTATTCTTCGTTATCAAATTTTGTGTCACAAACGTTGTGTAAATGCTCTAGATAAATATTGGGACACTTTACAATCTGCTCTCTGGCCACGATTTGAATATCTTTTCCGCTTAAACATTCAAAGTATTCGTGATTGTGATCCAACAAAATTCAGTAAAGAAACTGGTCCACATTATATTACACGTCGCTATGGTGAATTCTCTGCAGCTGTTGTTGGAATTACTGAAAATTTTCCTAATGAAACTGTTAGTCGTTTACTTATGGAGCTTCAAAATGAAGTAGAATGCTTTTTACTACGAATGGCTGCAATTTTTCCTCAACGAAAGGAACAACTAATTTATTTAATTAACAACTATGATTTAATTTTGGGAATTTTAATGGAAAGAACTAGAGACAATACAAAAGAGGCTGAAGCATTTCGTGAACAATTGTCAGCAAAAAGCAACGAATATGTTGAAGAAATTTTGAGTCCTCATTTCGGTGGGATCATACAATTTGTTAAAGAATGTGAAAAGGAAAATGTAAGTCAAACAAGCTTTTCAAAAATAAATTTTTAATGAGATAAAAATATTTTTCAGAATGATGATTTAAAAAGACATGAAAGAAGATCACTTGCATTAGTTCAAAATTTCTCTTCAAATTGGAAAAAAGCCATTGAAGATCTAAATCGTGAGGTTTTACTTTCATTTCCATCATTAGTGACTGGGCAGTCACTGCTACAACTCGCTTTGGCTCAACTTATTCAATATTATAACCGATTTCATAAGTTACTCACACCATCAGTGCGTGCAGAATTAGTCAATGTGCACTTAATTATGGTGGAAATTAAAAAATATAAAAGTAATTATTAAACGTGCAATTTTGTCTTAAACGTACTTTATTTTATTATTAAATATGAAATAAAAATAAAATTTTGTTCATACATAACAGTATTTTTCGTTGACTTTATCATTCTTAAGCGAATCAAAGCACTTTCAATGTTTGTCAAGAAGAAAAAATATCTTAATGTAATAAATAATATAAGATAATTTATTTATATTGGAATTGTTCAAAAATATGCATATGGCATTCAGAGATTTGGTTAGTATGTAATTAATTTTTGTTCTGCTTTTAAAATTTTTTGATCTTTTAAAATCTTCGACCACGTCTATAGATGCCCAAAAATGTATTGCACTGTAAATAAAAATCATAATTAAAATTTTACATTATACTGAAGCTAACTTCTACTCACTTTTGGACATTGATGCTTTACATCTTTTACAGAATCGATGCAATATGGTACTGCATAAGAAAAAGTGATGGGTATAATAATCAAATGTGAAAAACAAAAATATAAACTTACTAAGACAACAACCACACCATAAGCCCATGAAGCATAAAATCCCAGCAATCATATGGTTAATTACATTATTTTCATAACTTGTTTTTGTAAATATTTGTTCTCTACAATGGTAACAAGTCATAGAGACTGGATTTTCAGTAAATTGAATATGCTGATTTACTACAATCACCGCTATAAAATAATAATTGAAAATATTTAATAAACTTTTGATGATGAAATATTTGCTAATTAAATAAATTTACCAAATTTTTCAGGTTTCTCTTTTTTCAAGGCCAAATATATATTTATTTAAAACTTACTTTGTGCTGGTGGAGGCTGATAAGTCGATTGTTGTTGATGTTGTGGATACACTGGCTGATTCCAATTTTGTTGCATAAAATTATGCTCAACTGGAGGAGCTGAAGGTGCATTTATTGCTTCATTGTATGATGGTAATTGATTATCTAAATATTAAATAAAAATATAATTTGCTGTGTAATTAAGATAAAAAACCAAGACTTACTCATTTTTGTTTTAGAATAATTTTTTTTGTTTCTCTTTCTGCTTGAAAACAAAACAGGGTTTAAAATAATTTGAAGAGAATTTTTCTACACCTTGATGATCTTAATACAATTTTTTAACTTTAATTTGCTATGATGAAAAATAATTTTTAATAAATGATTTATTTTTCTATAGTCAATTTATTCATATAATGCATTAATGAGCTTTATATAGCATGTCAATGTAATATTTAAAAGATAGCAAATATTTTGATTAATAACCGTTTTGATCTTGAAATATTTTCAAATTTATAGAGCAACAAATGTTTTGTTTTGATTTGAATTTTCTTCCACGCTTTTTGTAAAAATAATCTTTAAGTATTATTAAAATAAAATAATTTGATTCTGTAAGTTCAAAGAAACCTTGAAGAAATGATTCACTAGATAAATTGTTATTTCTCTCTATTTTGTTTAAGATAAAATGTGTGACAGTGATGATGAAGTTAAACTCTCAGCAGAGACTCAAGCAATTTTAAATCAATTTCTCAAAGAAAAAGAACAGCAAGAAAAGAGTCAAGAGGTGTCTGAAAACTGGCAATTATCACAATTCTGGTATAGTGAAGAAACTCAAAAAACCTTTGGTAAAATCATGAAGCAGTTAGTTCGTGAATCAAAAATGAAAGAAAATATTTGTGTAGCTCTGCTTTCTTGTCCATCACTTTTTCAAATAATCAACAGTATAGTCGATAATGTAAGACTTTTTGAATTTGATGAACGATTTCAAAAGTATGGAAAGAATTTTGTACATTATGACTATAATTTGGGAGATAATGAAGATTATTTAAAAGAATATGAAAATTCATTTGATCTTATTATCCTTGATCCTCCTTTTCTTTCTGAAGAATGCCTTAGAAAGTCTTTTCAAATTGTAAATCGTATAAAGAAAGAGGATTGTAAAATAATTTTGAACACAGGTATCGTACAAAAGTCACTTGCAAAAGAATTGGGTCTTGATGAATCTTCATACAAACCACAGCATAAAAATAATTTAGGTAATGAATTTGGAAGTTTTGCTAATTTTGATTTAAATAAATATATTTAATTTCACACTTCACATAAACATGAATATTTTATTATGTTATTAACAACACAATACATAAATTGTGCAACAAAACTTTCTTTTAACAGCTTGTAGATCATAATCTCGACTATTGATTTTCATTTTTTATATACCCCATCTTCTATAAGTTCCCAAGTAGGTGTTACAGCGAGGACAAGTATGTCGGACATCTTTAGCATTTTTTACGCAAAACGGTATACAACCAAGACACGATAACGTACATAAACAAATTGCAGCCACATAAATGCATAAATTACTTTCATAATGAGTTTTGGTAAAAACATTTTCCGAACAATGAATGCACTTAACCGGCAATGAATTTTGACCATTGTTCCGAATAAATTGCATTGTCGAAATTTTTGCTATGAAAATATTTTTATAACAAAAATTTTATGAAAAATTTAAAATTTCTTTGTTACCTTCTTGTTGTTGAGATAAAGGTGATAGTTGACGTGATAAAGAAGGAGGTTGTTGAATTTTTTGTTGTTGATAAGATGGCGACATTGAAAATGGCACAGCTTGAGGATGAACAGAAGGAGAATAAACAGGTGGCAAATTTATGTTTGAATTCCATCTTGGTGTTCCAAATGTTAATGATTTTGAGTTAGATCTTGGTGAAAAACCACATGATGCAATTTTAAATTGATTTTTTGAATAATTTTCATCTGATGATATTTGAAAAGGTTTTTCAGGTGACAAATGATTCACATCTAAAAAATATCTTTTTAAATAGCTATAAATGTTTTGATATAAAAATTATACTCATTTGATGAGAAAATTTTTCACTAGTTCACACAATGAAAGTCCAATATTAAATGACAAGCTTTTATTGGAAAAGAAAAATTTAACGACCACGATGATAAAGTCCTAAAATAAAAATATATGTATCGAAAATTTTCGAAATGATATTTGAACATACGTACCTAAAAATTGCTCACATTTAGGACATGTATGTTTGATATCTTTGAGTGATTTCATAAAGTATGGCAAACATGAACATAAGAAGCATCCGAAAAGAAATAAAATCACTGCAGTTCCATGCACAACATTGTTTGCATGATAACTTAGTTTTGAGTTTATGTGCTCATCACATCCATGACATCTGAAAATTTTAAATATTTTTATTGATAAAAAGCACATTTAATTTATATCACCTCAAGGCAACTGATTCTTGTCCATTGTCCGCAATATGATTAGCAATTGAAGCTTGAAATATAATTTTAAAATTTTTCCTTTGAAATTTGATCATTTTACTTACCTGCTGATGCAGACGCAGGTTTAGTTACAATAATTTGCGGATTAAATGCGGACGGTGGTCGAGCAGAATGCAGTCTTGATGACATTGTTTTTGATCTAAAAGGATTATTATCATCGTTGAAGTATTTCCCATAATCTTTAAAAATTTCTTATTAGCTTAGTTTAAATGAAATAAAAATATTTTCTTTACCCATCTTTTGTCTGAATTGAAACTTGAAAAAATGAACTAAAAAAAAGTTGACAAAGGTTGAATTTTTTTCGATATTCCAATTTATTTACTTGAGATAATTATTCCATTTCAACAAATAGAAGAAGAAAAGCTTCGAGTTTTTCCACACTTAATAAATGAAAGAAAAGCTGCAAATAGACTAACTTCCTGTTTTAAATCAAACAAATGAGAGACGAATGTTTTTATATACGTAATAAAAAAGAAGAAGGAAAGAAATTTCATACAAAAGAAAAATCTTATCCACTTTAAAATTCCTTCAAAAATCTTCATTCAATTAAAAAATCTCAAATTTTTTAAATGTTTTAATGAATTTATATAAAAAGAGTTGTTTACATTTACATATTCTTTGTAGACTCGATACATCTTGTATGATGATTAAAAAGAAATCATTTCAATCTTAATTAATCATCTTTCAACTAGCAAAAAATAAATTTACACATATTTAAAGATGTATAATACATATTAATAGCAGCATTATAAAGAACATTTGTTTCGTCGCAATTATTTCTTTTTTCTCTCACGTAAATGCATTTACAAACATTAAACAAACAAAATAGAAGATTTAGTTAAATTAAAATCTGTTTCATGTTAATTTATGAAATTGTAGTGAGAAAAGTTTCACTCGTCAACAACATCATAAAAAAATGACAAGGAGACATAATCGTTAAAAACACTAATTGATATTTCTTGCTTATGTTAGTTTATTAGTCATCTTAATAACTTTTTTGATATTTTTTTGTACATTTTTCAACATTTGCATTGAGAAACTTTAAAATATCTTGAAAATGTCTTTAAATATTTCTCTTTCACTTAAATTTCATTCTCAAATAATAATAAATCTCACTGCACTAATTAATCATATTATTGACATCGATAATGTTTATTCTTTAAGAACGATGAACCACTTTTGGTTTGGGATGAGAAACAAAACACATTGAGTGATTTACATGGCGATAAATTAAAATGTGAATCCATAAATTTAGCAAAATCTATAGTTTCCTCTGTAGTTTCCGACGTATCTAAATTTTGTGAGAAAAAAAAAATGTTAATAAACATTATATGGGTCTAGGGTGGCGCAATAAAAGAAAAATTCCATTATTTTATTTTTTAAATTTTATGCTAAAAATTGTACTAAATTTAAATTTTTTAAAAATTTAATTGTAAACAATTTAGAATTTCGTTCTAAAATTTTAATAGAAATCTTGTGTGAATTCAAATTTTATCATTTTATTGCATTTCATCGTATTTACTGCGCTACCTTAGATTTGTCAAACTTTTCTTTCATTGATATTTACCTATTACAACGCTGGCAGTAATGTCGAACAGATCTACAATCTTCAAGAGAGAAAAAAAAGCAACAGATGAAGAAAAGAAAAAAAGAAAATGTGTAAAATTTTTTATATTTTCTGGCTCTTATCATCTTCAGAGTCTCTGAATTGCGTATCATTTTCATGATCTAATTCCTAAGACAAATATAAATAAACTACAAACCATTTATTGTGAATGGCAGCCAGGCACATAAACACAAGCAAAATAGACACATAATTCCAGCAATTATATATGTCGTTTTTGTGTTTTTTACTTCAACATTTGTTGATGTGTGAGTCTAAAAGGAATTTTATAATTTTTTATTTTGACACAAATATTTTAGCATAAACTATTATACCTGACATTTTGGACACACAATATGTGTTGAAGTACTTTTTAATTCGTCATTATCTAATTTAAAGTTTATCATTAATTATTTTAAAATATTATATCGTCATTTACTCACAATAGATCATTTCAGCCATGTTTAAGACTTTTTATGAATAATAACTTTTTTCGGTATAAATATTTGAAAATGTGAATAAGAAAAGAAAAATAAAAATTTCGTACTCGGCGTCTTCAGTGTTCACATCTACTTCAATGAAGAAACAAAAATTGACTAGAAAGAAAGTGAAATCATCGTGATGAAGACACATGAGAAGCTGGCCTAAAAATATCATCGATTAGGATTCGTTACGCTATTGTGGAAATTTTGTTTCATCAAGTGTTATTTTTCACAGGAATTTAATTGAAATGAATCAAAAAAAGATTAATAAAATATTTTTTAAAAATTTTCTTTTTCCTTAAATTTCATTCATCTAAAATACTTTCAATTTCATTTTAAAATCCCCACTAGGCATAAATACGCATTCAATTCGGCATAGATTTTTTCTTTTTCCACAAAGAGAATAGCAGCATTGATTTTTCGCTCTCACATTTCATCTCTGATCGTTTCTTAAGTTGTTTAAGAGAGATTATCGTGAATTTTCGCGTTTTGTAATTTTATCATCTCAGAAAATTGCTCTCTTATGAGAAAATCATTCTCTCTCTCTTGATTTTAAAAGTGTAATGACATTAAGAACTGATTCTTTATTGACATCTAAATTAAAATTATTTTATTTTCAACAGATAAACAATTAAGCAATAAAGAGAGAAAACTTTTTTGCTTTTCACATTCCATTTTGCTTGAAATTGTAATTTGAATATTTTTAGCTGATTAACGTGATGATTTACGATACGATCCTATGTATTGACATGCTCGCTAGTCATAAACAAAAGCAGAAAAAAGAGCGCGACTTAAAATTGAAAATTTTTCATTTCTTGTTAATCCTTTGCGTGTTGACAGATGAGAAGAAAGAAATTCAATTCTGAAAAGCTGTAAAATGAAACTTTGTGAGAGCAGGAAATTGTAATTATGAAAATCTACACAGTTTTAATTGCTTGATGAACCATTTTACAATTTTATGCGTATTTTAGACAAAAGCAGAAATGGCAATTAAACTTAACTTAAATTACAGATGTCAGTTGATTATTTACACATTTCGATCATCCTTTCTTCTTTTTAATCGACTTTTTCAAAATAAATTGACTGCAACACGTTTATAAATTTTTATTCTCTTGTTCTGCTTTTTCGTAGTTTATTTGCATTGATCTGTCTGGTTTTGCATTTAACTAAATGAGTGTGAAGTATTTTGATTACAAATTAATGAGACTTTGATTATGCAGTGATGAAATATTTCTTAGTAGATGAGGTATTAAAAATTAAGATTTTTCTTCTGGCAATTACATGTTAAGAGAATTTTTTAAAGCGTTATTTATTCGATGAAAGGGATTGAAAACTTGTTGACTTCTCTCGATCATAAGAGTCGTCTCTTATATTCGAATATAAGGGCTTAAGCTTTTACATCTCTTACATTCGAACAAAATTCCAAATTTTTAGATGAACTTTAAAAATTTTTTTAACCGTCGTTTTTTGCAAATTTTTTAAATTTTTCCTTTCAAAAATTCTTATTTTTAACGTATTTTTCAAAAAAGCTCTTTATTCAAAAGCTCTTTTATTCGAACAAAAATCGGGAAAATCAAAAATTTTAGAAATGTGGACTTGTTCAAATATAATGTCGGCTCTTATAATCGAGGGAAGACAGTAGGGGAAGATTTCGTTCCAATTTCGCTCATTTTACCCAAATTCGCCCGTATTCCATTTGTTATGCAACTTTTTCCAGTTGTTTCGCAACATTTGTTACACAACATAAAACTAAAATTTTTAAATCCTTATTTTAGATAACTTTAGACTCCAAAATGCTTTAATAAATCATTATTATTCATTAAATTTGGTGAATAAACCAATTATAAGCTCATTCTAAGTAATAAACAAGTAAATTTTAAATTATTTTTTTCATTTGTTTGTAGATAAAAAATTCGCCCGAGTTTACGATCCCTTGATATGATACTTAACAATAAAATCTAAAAATAAAGATTTATGAGATTAAAGAAAAACTGAGACTTTAAAAAAAATAAATTCCTTTTATTCAAAACCATTGAAAACAAATGTCATGGGAAAAATAAAAGTCAACTTTCTATAATCATCATTTTCACTTTGTAATTTGCAATAAATTTCATTTTAAATAAAAACATTTCTCGAGTCATCTTCGAAAATCGATTTTTTTGTCTATTTTTCTTTGACTCATCATTGAAAATCAGAAGATCATTTGAAGGTAATGTTTATATGTGTGTCCCACTATGTTACTTAAATCAGTTTCCGATTGTGATTATTTCACGCAATGTGCTCGTTCACTTACTTTTTTTCTTTTTGATGTCTGATATTTTTTACTTATTTCACTTACAAAGGCGAATTTTAGTGCAAAGAAAAATGTGTTTAATGTGTTTATTAATTTCTTTTTAGTTCATCATAAAAAACTTTTTGTAATAAGTTTTTTTCAAATTTATGTCTTTATTTCTTATAGCCGCTTTTGTTAATACAATATATATGTCCTACATGTTTACAGTTAGAAACATTTATTTTACAATAATAAAAAATATGAGAAAATTATCAACACTTAAAAGTGAAAATAGTCAAAATAACAAGAATCGTCTTTGAGAGAAGATGAAAATGAAATTTTTTGCTTTCTTCATGCTTGAGATTGAATTCAAATTGCCATTGCTATGATCATAAATTTCTTAGCAATTAAATGAGTATGCGTAAAGTATCTGTTGATTTGTTCACTCAATAATTTCTGGCAAGCTTGTGTGTCAGCTGATTTGCGTCTACTTTTAATGATGTTATTTTTTAAGCTGTAATGTTGAAGAAAAAAAATGTGTAAAATCCATCCCACATTTCTGTACTCTTCTAAGAAATGTAAATTTGTCATAAAAAATTTGCAAAATTTTTCCTCGTCTTTTCGTGTCTTTAATATCTTTCACCAATCATTTTTGACAATTGTGTGTACATGAATCATGCCAATTATCTGTACATTTTCCTAACAATCTATTAAGTCATCACATCATGATATACAGATGTTGTGAACGTGCTTGGCTCCGATTTTCCTATCGATTTATAAAGTAAACTGAGTTATGGTGACATCATTTTGGGAAATGTCCTATTTATTTTTGTACACTAGTTTTTTCCGTTTTTTAGTTTATTTCGCATGAGATTTTAGCTAGTAGTAATGATAGAGAAAGACTTGTAATTATGAGTAGAATGAGAATGAAGAAATTAATGAATAGAGTTGCGATTAAATGTTTCCTATCACAAATATATTAAGTGAAAAGTTGTTTCAACCATCATAAGTTCCCAAATAATTTTTACAGTTAGTACAATAGTGATGTTTTCGTTTCCATGTGTCTAACAAATAAACGAAACATGCAAGCGGGCAGCATCTGTAAAAATAGAGAGAGAGAAAAAAAAAAGAGTTTGAAAGTTGTCAATGTAATAGCGATCAATTAGGACTTTGCCATCTTTAAACATGTGTGAGACTTTAAAAGCAATTTATTGCAACTTGACTCTTTTAAAATAGATTTGTATCTATAACTGAGTGAATGAATATGTAATGAGAAAAGTAAGAAACAGTTTATGAGTGAAAAATTATGATATTTTTGTTGTTTGTGGGAAAATCTTTGAAGATTTTCCTTTAAATTTATGAAGACAATTATCGTGATGTCAGTCAGTTAAGTAAATAAGTGAAATTTTCATCATTTGTTGGTAATAATCATTATAGAAATTGAAAATTCTTTTTGCACTTTGAATCTTTCTTAAATTCATTCACATATGGATGATAAAAATACAAATCTGATGCTTGCATCACACTAATGACAGAAATCTTTTTAACACATCTGTTTTTGTCCCAATCAATAGCAAATTTATCTTTTTAAAACTTTTCACCATGTTTTGTTTACATTTTTCGATTCAATCAAAAATAATTTTTTTGCTCTAAAAATGCTTTAAATATTGCTCAAATCACATTAAATTTATATGATAATAATCAAAATCGAACTTTTTTTGTTTATTAAATTTCTCAACTTGCTAAATTAAACAGCTGTCTATTTTATTTTAATTAATCACATCACTCACTTGTCTTGATCACTCAACAGCTTTTTTTTAATGAAAATCTCTCGAACAATAGATTGTTTTCTTTAAAAATATTCACGGAAAATTACTTACACTATTGTCATAACCAATGCAGCGGCACAAAAATGTGTCTTCGAGTAAGTTTCTACTTCCACACGCGATGTTATGCTATAGATATTGAAAGATAAATTTTTTCAGTATTTTAAAATTATCATTGACAAATGCTATTACCTTTTACCACATGATGGACATTTTATATGAATTGGATTTGGTCCTACCTGAGACAGAAAACAGAAAAAGAAAATTTTCACATTTATAATTAATTTCGTATAATATTTCTCTCATCGTTAAGGCAAAAGCGATAAAAAGAAAATGAAATTTAATTTTTAACAAAAAGAAGGTAGATAGGAATTTCGAATAAAAAATTTCATCACAAATTTTTTACTTACTTCGGGTGCATGACGTGCAACTAAGGCAGCTACATTAGGAAAAGAAATAAAATTCAAAATTATGCGTTTATATTTTGAATGACAATTTAGATCATTGCCATCAGCTTACATTCTACAAATGACCACTGCTTATCTTGCTGTTTGAGGCCTTTCTTATTTTTCTGTGGATTCATAAAACTATCCATTGTCAGAAAATCTTTTTTTTCTCCTATTGTCCAATTAATTAATTCTCATTAACGCACTTAATTGTAATAAATGTCAGCAAGCACAACGTTTGACATCAAATTATAAATTAAATTTTTTATTTTTTAATTTTTCTTCTTCAACACACAAGCCAGTGACTTCTTTACGCGTCGAGAGTTTAAATAAGACAACACAATGGATGAAAATCTGGCGAGAAAAACTCGGTACGGAGCAAAGCAAAAGAGAAGGAGAGAGAAAGTGGCAGCGTGTATTTAATTATTCTATACATTTTGTTTCTTTTTAATGTATTTCATCGAGCAGGAAAAGAGCCGCGCGCACGATCATGTCGAGGCAACAAGGTTAATTCTCAAATGATCTCTTTTTTTTCATTCTCGACAAATAAATTTTACCGTTTTCGTGCGTTGTCTATAAATATCAGTTTATAAAATAGAATTAATTAAGAAAATGAACCTGATAAAGAATTGAAAAAGTTGTGAGAAATATTTTGCGGTTTTTGCGAGAGAAACTAAAAATATTGAGAGAAATTTGTGGAATTCCTGCAAAGAAAAATCCTCATTTTCATCACATCACACATTATTGAGATAACTGCTCTTTTTTATCATCAACGCTGTCTATTTTGCTGTCTCGTTAATGCGACACATGTGTGGATGCCATTTAGCGGAGGTTTTATATTGGTTTGTCGTGTTTATTTATTGTATCGCAATCGATAACAGAGAAAAACGATCAATAATTCCATTCATAGATCAGAAGAAAGTAATTATAAGCATAAACACAACGCAGAAATTGATGGATGTGCTTTTAAATATTTTCTTCCGGTCTTAAATGGCAACAGTGAGTTGATTGAATTATAAGAAGAAATTAACGGCATGGTTCATCCTTTACTTGCAAATTCTGAGGTAGTCAAAGGTTTCATAAATTATCCAAAAAACTGACTGCTGTCCATCCGATTTCATTTACAAATTTATGCGGAACTTCACATGATGAAATAAAAACATTAACAAAATTAGGACAAAATTCACCTCCATTAGTGTGGGTTTATTTATTTATCTCTTGTGTTTTTACAATCGATTTTGATAATAATACAAAAAAAAAAATTGCACAAAATAATCATTTGATGATGAATTTGTTCAAATACTTCGCTTATCAGGAATATAAAAAAAAGCTTTTTCTCAAAAAGTAACGATGTGATAAAGGCTTTATCATAATTATACAGTTTAGTTGTGAGTGCCTAGAATGAAAAATTTATGAGATATTCATTAAATGTCACAAAGCAATTTAAATACATATTTGAGATATTCTAAGTAAAATTGAAATAGATTGATAAATGAAATCGCTCATAACTTGTAATTTAATTAGAACTATGAAGAGAAGAAATTTACCGAAAATCTTCTGTATAAAATTCACCCTAAAATCCACCGTCTAAGAAAATTTATATGTGGACGGTGGACTAAAACTTGATTGTGAACAAGCCCACATTTTTAAAATTTTAGTTTTTTTCCGAATATAAGAGCTTTTGAATAAAGAGATTTTTTTGAAAAATACGTTAAAAATAAAAAATTTTGAAAGAAAAAATTTAAGAATTTTGCATAAAACGGTTAAAAAAGGAATATTAAAATTCACCAAAAATTTTGAATTTTGTTAAAATATAAGGACGGCTCTGATATTCGATTATAAGAGCCGGCTCTTCTAATTGAGAAAAGTTGGTAGTAGTTTTGATACTCACCCAAAAAGTTTCCACAGTTAGGACACTTGTGTACTTGGGCCTGACAGCTTGAAATGCAAAATGGTGCCAAGCAGCAACCTTTAAAGGATAAAGAAAGATTAAGTATTAATACTAAGTAATGAAAATAGATAACAGATGGGGATAAACACTGGAGCAAATAGGGCAAAAGAGCAAAATTTTTACACCTTTTTCACACAATAAAAGGATAACAAATGATGAAAATATATGAAAAATTTATAACGTATTTTTTGAAATTTTAAAAATCTTACAGTTGTTGTTGTGAAATAAACCGGAAATCAGGAGACGCGGATTCGATTCCCGCTCGGACATAGACATTTCAAAGTGTCTTTTTTCTGCTCATCTGACAATAACTGAACAAGGAGGAATCAAAAGTTTGCAAAAATTCGAGTGTCTAAAAATCTGATGGTTTAAATGAGAAATAATTACCTGCCCAACATCCTAAAAGACAAATAACAAGAGCAACCAAATATGTCTTAGTATTTGCTTCATCTGTAACAGCTGTAACAATATTTGCTTTGCATTGTGGACATTGCATAGGTTGTGGATGAGGTCCAAAAGATGCATGTTGCACAATTACAGTAGTTGAAGCTTTAAATTTGAACCAATAAAATTAACAAAAGCTTTTTTAAATATTAATTGATCACTCACTAGGTTGTTGTGTGATGACTGGTGTGTGATGATGATCATAAGAAGGTGGTGGCATTCCTTGATTTTGAGGAGGATAGCTTGGTTGTGAATGCATTGGAATATTTGCAGTATTTGCGTGTGGTTGTCCAGGCATAGGCATTGTATAAACAGGTGGATAAGGAGCTTTTTGATTTGGATCTTTTTTTCAAAAATAAAAGTCATCAATCATGATAAACAAGAGAGTAACACTAGTTAACTCTTACCCATTTTTATGTCTTTATAGTTTCGATTTCAATCGTCTACTAGCTCACTGAAATTGTGAATTGAAATATAAAGGTGAAAATGTTATCAACGAGTGATGTAATAAATATTGATAAGATAAAACAAAAAAAGTGTGGTGATTCACTTGATTTAAAATAAATTCTCAATTTTTTTATTGTGTGTGTGTTTCATATGACGTTAAAAGCAATACTGACGTTTTGATTTGTTAACTTGCGTGCATACTTTTAATGATAAAGAATATTTTATTAAATTTCAACATGTAAATAGTAGTACTAAACTAATTTGACTTTTTAAGCAGTTGAGTGTCTCGATAGCCGATTGGCTAGAGCACTGGTCTGTAATTCTCAAAAACTCAATCCTAGCCCTCTCACAAAAACTTCTACAGACTTTTTTAGAACTTTAGATACTTTGACTGCTCAAAAACAGCGCTCAGAACGGACTCTAAAAGATAAAGGTCCCTGACGATAGTTTGGTTGAGTTTTTCTGTAGTTTTATAGCGAAATGTGGAGAAACTCAAGCGGCTTCATTGGTAGGAATAAAATCTTTATTTGAAAGTTGCTAGTAGCAGACATTAGCTTCTCTGCAAACATGCAAAAAGCGTACTCTATCATTTGTCTGATGGCGAGAGTTGGGATTAAGACACAACAAGCTCTTCAGTCTATGTGGCCTGTGAGCTATGAATAGCTCCGTTCGTTCAAAAAACAAATCCAATTCATCCAAATAGACTTTAAGTAAATATTTCATATGGTTAAATACTTTTATTGACATTATTTCATCGCTATCAATTTCCAAAACACTAACATTTCACTTGTAATAAATAAAGTAGAAAAAATCAATTTCAAGAGTATTTTATTATGTCTCATATGTGTACGTAAATCATATACAATGACGTTAATGAAAAATAATACAAAAGGTAGATAAGCAGCAATTTAATTTTTTCTAATTATAGACAATGCACTATGCAATTTACAGAAACATTTATAAATATTTATTTATATTAAAATTAAAAATTAATCAATAACTTCCAATGAAACCATTACAATTCGGACAACTATGAATAGTTTTCTTGCAACAACCTCCACAAAAGTAAGGAATTATTGCACATGGCCAGAGTCTGAGAAAAAAGAAAAAAATTTAAATGAATTAGCAAGAAAAGAAGATTTGAATTTTAATTTACCCAATTAAGCACAATCCAAGAGCACAGCAATGTGTGCGAGTTGAAATTTCAGTTTTAGTACTTGTCGTGACAAATGCAAAACATTGTGGACATGTCATTGTAACTGGAATTGGTCCGAGAATTGGAATCGTTTGAACAGTTACACTTGCTACAATAAAATCAATAAATTAGCGCAAATTGAATAAATTTTTTGTTGTCACTTCATACATGGTTGCTGTGATATGACAGTAATTTGAGGAACATTCGGTTGTGGTGGATATTGTTGTATAGGTATTGGCATTTGTTGTGGCTGATTTGGTGGTTGATTTGGATAATTTGAATATTCTGTATAAGCTGGTGGTGCATTTTGAATGGAAGACATTTTACAAAATTTTCTAAACTCACTAAAACAAGACTGAAAATAAACTGAAGGTGCAAAAGCAAAATTACTTTTTACAGCTCATTTTTTTTCTTTTATCACAGCACAATCTTAATCCCTGAATTAAAGATAGCAAAGTGTGATAAGAAAAAAAAGAATAAGAAAAAAATTTTCATTGTGTTTCACAAATAATGACTTTTATTTTATCACATAAGTATTTAATTTATATACCAAAACATTTAATGAGTCACAGCAAATCGATTTATCCACGGTACGTTCCAAGATAAGCTCCACATGATGTACAATAATGATCTTTATAAAATAAAAGATATAATGAGATAATTATTATTATTTTACAGAGATTTAAACTTACTTGTATTCTTGCATGAGTCAACAGCATATGGTACCCCTATATAAACAGAAATGAAATTCAAAGAAATTAGTATGATGTAATTATCGTTATTTAATGTGCGAAATCGATAATAAGTTACTCACAAAAGCATGGCCAGCAAAGTAAACATATGAGAAATGCCATTAGATGAGTCTTTGACGATGATTCGTAGTCCAAACGTGTCTGATTTTGTTGATGGCATGAAGGACAAACGACAACGACGGGTTCAGGGCCATAAGCATTGTTTGTTATTACTGTGATAAAGATTTTATTAAATTTTCATTATTTCATAATTATTGTCACATATTTGTACATCATATTTATAAGTGCAGAGTTGTAAAAGTAGAATCTACTTTTTAGCTTTTGACTACTGGTTACGAACCAGTAGTTTAACAACTCTGCATGAATGCATTGTAATACTTAATGATTCATAAGCACTTTTTACTTATTGTTCATTTAATCGATATTTTCTCACCTGTAACGACTTGTGTACTGCTTTGTGGAATGTAATGAGGTTGCTGTTGATTTGGTTGAGAATTTGGGAATTGCTCAAAATACGGTGGTGGTGGCTGGTATGCATCATTATGATTTTTCTCTGCCATTATTTTGTTATTCTTTACTTACTGAATGTTTTTATTCAACTGATAATTTTCTCGAAATATTATTTGCTTTATTGCAATATTATCTTATCAATAAAGTGTTTCGTAAATATACATACAAACTAACTAAAACTCATTTAGAAATGATAACGACAAGAATCACTTTTGTATATTTTAGCCAAAAAAATAACGAGTAAAAGCTTGCCTTTGTAAGTTTTCTTTAATGACGTTTCTAATTTACTCGTTTTAACATTTATTGTTTATTTAAACTGAAATCAGCAATTAAAGAAACTCCAACTATTTCACTGCCTTCTCTCTATCTGTTTTTATCGACTCAATTCAACTCGCAATGGAGGAAAAGTAAGTAATCATTGAATGTTTATACTATACGTTGTTTATAACATTTCAAACGAATGATGACGTTATAACTGATGTGTCTTTCACTCCACTACCACATGGTCAGTCAAAAGAAGAAAAGAAAAAATTGTTTCGCACATGTGCTAATGAAATTTTCATGCAGCAAAGAGAAATTTTTTTTCGTTGTTATTTGAGGTGATTGCTGTTCAAGAAACATTAACAAGTATGCATAAATTAGCAGAAGACGTGCAATATTACTGTAAACACTGAAGGTGTTATTTCTTTTGAGCTGATGAAGCTTTTATTTTTCATAATTGAATAACAATGACATTAAACTACCCATCAATTTCTTTTATTACAAATCTCATAAAATTAATGTTAATGCTTATTACACTTTGAAGAAATTTAAAACATGTTTGACCTCTGAAGGTACACTTTATTTTTAGGCAA
Source organism: Polypedilum pembai (assembly GCA_014622435.1). Lineage (NCBI taxonomy): Eukaryota > Metazoa > Arthropoda > Insecta > Diptera > Chironomidae > Polypedilum > Polypedilum pembai. The sequence continues at coordinate 7,350 of JACWBX010001900.1, read as the reverse complement.
AAATTGTAAAACACAAAAGCTGTTGATGATTTGATTCGGAATATGCAGGGTTTGCTAAAAAGTTCTTAACGGACTAAATTTGAAATTTGAAGTAAACAAAAAACATTGAAGTGCGGTCAAAATAAATGAAATTAAATTTAAAGAATGTTTGCATCAATTACAAGAGCAATAGGCATTCAAGTAAGAAATTATGCAAAACGACCAACGCCAGTAGCATTAAAGAGTTTGAAATCAAAGTCGAATCGACAAACTGTTAGTATTTTTACACTTACTCAAAACAAATAAAATTCTTTCAATAATAATTTATTTTAAAGACGCAATATTTCATTGATTCAAGGCCTGTTAGAGTAGTTGCAGGCAATGGAGGTGACGGCTGTGTCTCATTTTTAAGAGCCTTTGCAAATGACAAAGCAGGTCCTGATGGTGGTGATGGTGGCAATGGATCGCATATAATTTTTCAAGCTTGCACAAACACTTCAGACTTTTCTCATTTAACATCGATTATTACTGGAGTTAGTGGACAAAAAGGAATGAATAAAGATTGTCATGGCAAAAATGCTGAAAACAAAATCGTGAAAGTTCCAGTTGGTACAATTGTCAAAAATAAAGATGGTAAAATTGTAGGTGATTTAGATCAAGATGGAATGATGTTCATTGCAGCGAGAGGAGGAGCGGGAGGAAGAGGAAATAAATTCTTTTGTACTAATGAACAACAAGCACCTGAAATATGTGAATATGGAGCGAAAGGAGAAGATATTTCATATTTCTTAGAAATACGCAGTATGGCTCATATCGGTTTCATTGGCTTGCCTAATGCAGGAAAATCGACACTTTTGAGACAAATTACAAGAGCGAAACCTAAAGTTGCGCCATATGCTTTTACAACACTAAAACCAAATATAGGAATTATTCCATATAGTGATTATGAACAAATAGCAGTTGCAGATTTGCCCGGACTAATAGCCGGATCTGCAGAGAATCGTGGTCTCGGAATTCAATTTTTAAAACATGCAGAACGATGCAATACACTTCTGTTTGTAATTGATGTATCAATACCTGAGCCTTGGAATGATTATTTCATGTTAATGAATGAAATTGAAAAATTTAGCAAAGAACTTGTATCTCGAAAGCAAATAATTGCTGCAAACAAAATCGATATTGAAGGAGCAGAGGAGAATCTTATTAAATTACGAGAAAAACTCAAAGATATTCCTATAATCCCTATATCAGCGAAAACAGGCGAAAATGTTGAAGAATTATTGAGAGTGATTCGTGAACTCTATGATGCTCATATGGAATTAGAAAAACAAAAGAAATTAAAAGAACTCAATGACTAATTAGAAATTTTTTATCAAACTAGCTTCATTTAATTATTTCAAAAATTATACATGCATTTTATATGTATTTCATTAAAATTTTTATAAATGATTAATTTAATATGCATTTGCTTTGTGTTTTGGTACAAAAACAAAACCTTCGGGTACTGGTCCTAAGAACATTTCACTTATTTTTATCCAATCTTTTGAATTGTCACTTCTCATAAGCGTTTCTAAATCATCTCGACCGAGATAAAAATCAGTTTGTGGACGTTGATTAATTTTTTGAGGTGGATATAAAACAATTTCAGTTGGAACATAGCGATATAAAAATGATAGCCATTCAAGAAGAAACCTACGAGTTGTTTCGACTCCGCGTGTATCTGAGCCCCAGTGACATAAACCATAATTGACATATTTTCTAATCATTTCTAGTCGTTCTTGACTGCTAATTCCAAAGGATGGATTTTGTTCTTTTATTTCTTTAAATATCCATGGTTTAATTAAAGCACCACGCCCAATCATTACTGATGAAACATGTTTGTAATTTTCTTTAATTGCTTGATAATCTTGAAAACTAAAAATGTCACCATTTCCAATGATAGGAATGTTTTTCACACCAGATGCTGCTTCATTAATGTAATTCCAATCAGCTAATCGTGAATATCTTTGTTCTTTTGTTCTGCCATGAAGTGTAACAGCTGATGCGCCCCATGTTTCAAGTTTTGGTAAAAGTTCTTTTGCAACTAAGTTATTAGGACTGATTCCAGTTCGGGTTTTCACAGTAAATGGCTTATCTTTTAATAAGTTTGAACAAGCAATCACCATGCTTTGTAAAACATTTTGTCGTCGCAACAATGCTGACCCTCCGCCATGCTTAAAAATTAAATCAATAGGACAACCAATGTTAAGATCAATAAAATCAACATCTGTCAAGTCTGTTAATAATTGAGTTGCATATGTAACCATCTTTACATTATTGCCTTCAATTTGAACTCCAAAAACATCCTCTGAACTATGTCTTTTTGTGAGTGCCCATTCAGAATTTGAGCCTGTTACAAGAGGTTGAGCACAAGCCATTTCTCCAATTGTAATATCAGCACCATATTCTTTGCAAATTCGTCTAAATGGCAAATTACCGACTGTTGTCAAAGGACTGAGAACTAATTTATCTCTGAAGTCAACTCTTTTTTTCTCTGACGGTCTTAGCACAACATTTTCATCATCTCCACATGAACCAAGATTTTTCATTTTCTCTTTTATTGCTTCAGTTTCTTGTATGATCTTGTCTGCTTTAGAAAAATCATAAATTTTCTTTCTCAAAGTAAGTTGTACCTCATATGTCATCGAACGTTCTTCTTCATTTTCTTGTTTTTTATCAATGTTCATATTCTTGAAATCATCAGTGATGTGCTCAGTTCCATAACGACAGCTTATTCCATAAGGACAATATCCTTTTGTCGAATAAATTGGACATTTTTCACCTAAATCTGGTGGCTTTTTCTCTAAATAAACTTTAATTTCGTGTAGAAATTTACAAACTTCTCTATTACATTTTCCTTCTTCTCCATCAACTAATGCACGACACAATTTATCATCAAATGCTTCTTTAAATATTGGTCTCTGCTTATTTTGTCCTTTTTTCTTTTCCTTTTTAAACTTTTTTGAAGGTGGTTCGTTTCTATTCTCTTGCTCATTTGTATTATTATCTTGAAGTTTGTCTAAAACATCTTTAATATATCTAAAATCAAATATTTTTGTGTTAATCAATTTGTTGACATATAATATAAAAATTCCTTACTCCTCTTTTAAATAACAAATATTTGGATCGATTTTCGGTGCTTCCATTATTGTATTTACTTATTTAAATCGTTTTTATGAGAAAATTTGTTTTTAAGAAAATAATCACGTTTTAAAGGGTGAAAAATAAATTTCCTAAAAGTTGTTTACCCCCTATCAAAACAAAAATCCTCGTGTTCGGCATGTAAAAAGTGAGAAATTTAATAAAAGTGTAATTGCCATAATTTATTAAAATTAAAATGAATGAATACAATACAGAAAAATATATAGAACAATATGAGCATATTAGCAAACTAGAATTGCTCACAAATGCCGAGTTAAGTCAAGTGAAAAAGAAAAGAGCTCAATTTGAAGTGTCGGTAAAAAGTGCAAGTGATCCAAAACCTTTTATTGAGTACATTAAATTTGAATTGGCGCTAACAAAGAAGCTTCAACAACTGGAATATCGCAATGAAAATGATGAAAGAGCAATTGAGAGAGCATTATCAAGAAATATTAAAGATATTTTCAATTTAGCTTTAAGAAAATTTCAAGATAGAAGAGAATTGTGGTCGCTCTACATTTTATTCACAAAATCTAAATTTTCCAATTTAGTGAGTGGAATATATCAACAAATGCTCAATCTTCATAGCACAAAGGAAGATTATATTGAAGCTATAGAATATGAAATGAGTAAGAGTAATTTTACAGTAGCACTCGGTTTGATTATTCAGGCAATGGCAAAAGAGAAAGATTCGAAAGAATTAGTTGCGCTTCATATTAGATGTTCATTACAGCAGGCACATGAACATGAAGATGAGACATATAAAGAAAATACAATTAAACAAGTAACAACTTTTTATACAAGATTTCTTCAAGATTCTTTAGATGTAATGACACACATAAATTTACTACAAAACATAGAACACATTACATTTGCAATGAATTTTCAAAATGAAGTTCTTTCAAATCTCATGACAAAGTTTTCACATCGTGCTGAAACATGGGATTTGCTTGCTAGACGTCATTTAAATGGATTATTTTATGGTGACAAAGACAAACATGACAGTACAGAAGAAATTCCATTCCTAACTAAATTGAATCGTGCATTGGCAATTTATCATAAATCTTTTGAAATAATTAGTCAATCAAATGTGAAACTCATGCATGAATTATTAATCACACAATTGTTAAAGCTTGATGATGAATCTGAAAATTTAAGTGAAAATGATCTTCAGCATTTGAGAAGTGCTTTGGGAGAAGCATTTTTCAATGGCTACAATGATGATAAATTATCAGAACTGCATTTTATCTACTTTTTAAAACTCCGCATTTTCTCCAAAATTGAACAAAAAGAAATTGAAGAAATGTGTGATAAAGGGATACGTCTCTATTCAAAATGTTTCGAGTTATATGAAATTGCAATTAAATATTTTTATGAAAACAAAAATTATGATAAAATTCCAGAAATATTCAATCATGTGGCTAATATGAATGATGAAAAAATGATAATTGAACTTTATAAATTTGTATGTGAAGTTCTTTCAAATAATTCCAAAGAGAAAGCAAAGATATGGAGTGCAATTATGGAAGCTATAGACATCAATAGTAGTAACTATTCTGTTAATTTTTATCCATATGTCATAGAATATTATGAACAATCACACGGAATAGAAAAATCTCGTGAGTTCTTTGAGTCTCTTCTTAAATCAAAAAATGCTCCTGCTTTACCATTGACTGTTTTCAAAATGATGATAAAATTGGAGCAACAACAAAACAAGCCCGACAATAAAATTATTGCAAATTGCTTTGAACGTGGAATTGAGGCATTTGGAAAAGAAGATCCTGATGTAAGAATTTTTAAATTATTTTATTCCTTATCAGTGATTCAATTTTCTTTTTTTGCAGATATGGATTGAATATGTCAAATATTTGTGGAAACAAAACAAATTTACTGAAGCAGATGGAATACGAAAGCGTGCTATTGAGAAAATGAAAAAAAATGTTAAAAAAATCAATGAGTTTGAGCTCAAGCTTACATTACTTCGTAATAAGTCAGGAAATGATGACGATGATAGTTCATAAGATTAATTTTTTATACAATGTGAAATTGTAAGTAAAGTTTTTAATAAAGATTGAAATTGATACACAATTTGAAATAAGAATAAAAATTGATTTATTGGTACTTGTGCATGTAATGATTTTTTTTCGTAGAGCAAAGCATTTACAATTATTTCTTCTTATACATTGTGTATCATTAATAAAAAGTTTAATGTGTTGTGCGCTTGATAAAAGTTAAAGATAAAGCTTATGATATTTCAGAATTTCTTGATTTTTTTATCGAATTGTATAAATAACTTGACTTGAATCTTTTAGAAATTTATTTCAAGTTATTTATTTAAATTGGAAAATATTTTATAAAATTTCCAATTATCAGTGAAAAATATATTTACAAAGATTATTTATCATTAAAGGTAAATAATTCAATTGATTTTAATGAAAATAAATATTTGAAAATTAAAACAAAAGTCCTCCTGGAAGCCTGGTTAAAAATTTAAGAGTTCACTTGTTGTTCATAATAATAGATTTCCCTGTTTTGTGACAAGTAGGAGTTTGCGAAAAACAGAAACACGTGTAAAAGAGCGAGAGAAATGGAAGGAATATTTACGAGAAATTCATACGATAAGAGTTTATAGCAATAAACTCTTTGCTTTGCGCAGAATGAATTTGCAATAAAATATGCGAGATCATCTTCCTTCCATAAAATCGCAATATCGACACATTCTTTTTCTTTTTCCGCAACCATCAACGGAGCAGAGACTTTTTTCTCAAATAAATTTTCTACACCAAATTTACTAAGCAAGCAGCATTTGCTATACATTTTTATTCAACGCGCATCTTTATTTGAGAAATATTTTAAAATATTTCACACCGTTCCGCAATCTTTTTCCAATAACACGAATTTAAAATCACTAGCAAAGTCTGAAAAAATAAAATTCTAACAGACATCAATGATATTAGAGAGTTTCATTTTTTTCTCATTCATTTTTTAGCGAACTAGAATTGAACAAAAAGAAAACAGTCGATATTGTGGTCTGTTTTTTGGCATTTGCAAAAATGTTTGAAGAAGAGAGACAGAAGATACAGAGTTGGATTGAATTTTTTTTATGTTAATCAGTGAATTGAATAATTTGCGACAAATGTAAAACTGTTTTGGCGAAAGAATTTTTTTTTTGTTGATTTTCGTCAATTTTTAAATTAAACTATCTATGACAGTCTTTGTATGACAAACTCTAAGCTTCTACAGCAGTAAAACCTTCTTATGAATAATAACATGATTTCAATACGCCAGCGGTAGTTAGGATAGCTACGATGAAAAAAGCATGTTTGAATTCTGGTAGTCTAGATCGAAGAAAATAACGGTCATATGAGTTTTTCGAGATTCTACGTGGAATGTAACTACGCATGAAAATTTCTTTTTCTAAAAAACATTTCTAAAGTGATTTATTCATCTTCATCTTTACAAATATGAACACTTCTAGTTCTTAATCAATATTTATCACTTAAAAATAATGAGAAAGCAGGATAAAGAAAGAAATTTCTGTTTTATGATTTCGAAATAGTGTGAAACTTTCAAAATTTTCAAAAAATCTTTCGAAATTCCAACGGTCACTTTTTTCTGTCTGGATTACCAGAGTTTGAATGATGAAGGGAAAATATTGTAAAAAACCTTCTTATTGAATGTTGGATACTTCTTATGAAATATTAGAAAAATCTTGAAATTTTAATAAAAATTTTTTGCTTATTTTAAAATTCAAAAATTTATATTTTAAAATACGTTATTTTATAAATTCTTATCAAAGTCTAATATCATAGCGTATAGCGTAAAGCAAAAAAATTTATAAACGTTGTAACACATAGAAATTAATTTAATTGCATCACCAACACTGTAGAAAAAAAGATCATAAGAGCAAAAATTTCTCGATACACACAATGAGCACTTTCAAGAATCTCTTTTTCTCTTTTATCATGAAGCCCTAGTAAAGTTTTGCTCTCTCATTTTAAGGTTTTCCATTTTAAAGAAATAATAAAAATATTGCCCTTACATGCTGCCATTTGTGAATAATGGAATGGAATAGGATAGAGATGATTTTGCTCTTCTCCTTCTCTTTTCCACAAACTAGAATTTCAAATTCTCGATTCCTTCTCAAATTGGAAAGAATTGAAATTGAAATGCTGGATGAATTGAAGTTTT